>PVJA010058593.1:0-10013 GCA_004027025.1 Myocastor coypus
AAAAAAAATAAAAGGCAACTTGATAGGGAAAAAAATCATTCAATTATAATCTGCAGACAATAAAAGGGAACTGCTGTGACCAACGGGAGTTTTGCCTAGGCTAGATATAGTATTATAAGATAACTGGGTTTTGCCTACAAATGAGCTATCAGCCTAATAGCAAGAGGGAAAAATATAAACTAAAAAATTAGCCCATCTTGCCGGGCGTGGTGGCGCATGCCTGTAATCCTAGCACTTGGGAGGCTGAGGCAGGAGGATCGGTGCAAGTTCGAGACCAGCCTGGGCTACAAAAGTGAGCTCAAGGCCAGCCTCAACTGCATAGCAAGACCCTGTCTCAAAAAGACAAAAAAAAAAAAAGCCCATCTGAGAACAGTGCATCTTGGACAGCCAAGTAACCTCAAATCCAAGAAAAAAAAAAAAAAAGATCTTAGCCAGAACACAAGCACTGGTTCATGTGTAATACAGCAAGTCAAGAATCAGTGGTGCCATAAAAAGATTTTATGAAAAAAAGAATCAAAATTAATAAACTAATAAAGGGAAGCTTAGACTAGCATGAGCATATAGTAATCCTCAGTCATATGTACAGCAGGAATTCAAATCCATTTCCAAGATCTTAGCCAGATCTTCAAGTGTTCCAAGTATGGGAACATGGGACTCCAGAGAGTCCTCCTGTGTAGAGGGCTGGAGGTAGAGAAGAGCCACCAGTACAGGAAAAAATAGTTCTCCCCAAAGAAAAGCAAAACACAATATAGTATAAAACTTTGAGGAATTGAAAGAAGAGTACCAACCCCAGTAATCCCCCAGTGCACAACTGCAAAGAATGAAGGATAAAAGAAAATAACCTACCACTAGGGAAGGGGCAAAAACAGTCTAAAGCTGAAGATCTTATACCTATGCCGTTAGAAATCCAATGCTTGGCAGGTTCACGAAAATTATTTTTCCAAACAAGATTTACAAAGACATACACAGAATATAATCTAGAAAGGCAAGATCACTGAAAGTGCTACCAGTGCTATCTAAAATAGACCAGACTCGCCGGGCATGGTGGCGCATGCCTGTAATCCCAGCACTCAGGAGGCTGAGGCAGGAGGATCGGTGCAAGTTCGAGACCACCCTGGGCTACAAAAGTGAGCTCAAGGCCAGCCTGAACTGCATAGCGAGACCCTGTCTCAAAAAGAAGAAAAATAAATAAATAAATAAATAAATAAAATAAAATAAAATAGACCAGACCAGAACAACTGAGATGTTCTTGACTCCCAACAAGCCAGCAAGTACCATGTAACATAACAGCACCGCATCTCTGGAAGAGAATCAGAAACATCTGTAAATTATTCACTGAGGTACAAGCCAAAGCTGAGAGGTATTCAGGAAAACTGAGAAACATCTTCACAGTCCAAACATAAACTCTAACCACAAAGAGACAAAAATTTAGAGGCAATGGTTTATTTAAGGCATGCTTTGCAGCAACAAAACTGAAACTGTCCTTACTATACTGACTCAAAACTACAAGTCTGGGAATAAATACCATCATATGGTCTTTAAAATCCTATTCATAATATCTAACACTGAGTAAAGTTAGACATCCCCCCACCCAAAAAAAAAAAAAAACACCAGAAAATACAACAGGACCCAGGTGTGATCCCAGAAATGGGAATGCTGAGCCAGGAGGATTGCTGTGAGTTGAGTGGAGGCTAGCCTGGGCTATATAATGAGTTCAAGGTCAGACTGAACTACATAGCAAGACCCTATCTCAAAAAACAAACAAACAAAACCAACCAGAGAATATAACTCACTAATAAGAAATAAAACATTCAGGGCCAGTGAGATAGCTCCGTGGTCTAAAGTGCCTGCTTAGGCAAGCTTAGGCAACCACAGGGACCAGGGTTTGATCCTAGGCACCACATGCTGCATCAGCTCCACCCCCAGGGCAGGCTGAGCCAGCCATAATATAAATAAATAAAGTTTAAAAAAAATTTTAAAAACCTAAAAAAAAAAGAAAAGAAAGAAAGAAACATTCAACAGAACCAGAATTAATGAAGTTAAAACAGAAAAGATGGCGGGGGGGTGGGGGGGTTGCACATAGCTCAAAGGTAGGGTTACACACTTGTAATCCCAGAACTCAGGAATCATCAGACTTAGTTCTCCAAAACAAAGGGGTGGGGCAAGGAGTAGGGGAAGATATGTTATAAAAGAAAAACTTCTCGGTTTATTTGCTTTTTAAAATCAAGAAATTAAGACTTCTGGCAAGAGTGAAAAAAAGACACAAACTGCCAATACTGGGAATGAAAAATTAAATATCTTATAGATCCTACAGACTTTAAAAGGAGAAATTATGCACTACTACAAATTTATGTCTATACATTTATCAGTTTAGATGAAACAAATTTCTTCAAAAAATATAGTCACTGGGGCCTGGTAGGATGGCTCAGTGGTCTAAAGCACCTGCAGGTGGCTGGCTGCAGGGACTGCAGTTTGATCCCCGGCACCACATGCTGCACCAGCCCTGCCCTCAGGCCATAAAAATAAATGAATAAACAAACAAAAGTTCTGAAACAAAAAAATAAAATTAAATTAAAAATTCTAAAAAATATATATATAATTACCAAAACTCGCACAGTAATACATAATTTGATTAGTACCAAATCTATTTTTAGGTGGGATTTTTGCCTTTCTGTCTTTTATTTGATGTTTATTCTTTGGTTTTTGGTGCCAAGAACCAAACCCAGGGCTTCCAGCTTGCTAGGCAAATATTCTATACTGAACTAAATCCCCAGCCCCATCACACATATTTTTAAAGTTGATTCTAAAGCTAGGGAGGCCAAGGCAGGAGGATCTTGGAAGTTCAAGACTAGCTTGGGCTACAAAGTCAGCTCAAGGTCAGGCTGAACTGCACAGTGAGACCTTGTCTCAAAAAGACAAACAAGGGGCCCGGCAGGATGGCTCTGTGGTCTAAAGCACCTGCTTAGGAAAGCTTAGGCAGCTGCAGGGACCTCGGTTTGATCCCCGGCACCACATGCTGTGCCAGCCCTGCCCTCAGGGCAGGCTGAGCCAGCCATAAAAATAAATAAACGAACAAACAAAAGTTCTGAAACAAGAAAAGAAAATTAAAAAAAACAAACAAACAAACATAAAGTTGAATCTATAGTTAAAAACCTCCAACAAGCAAAACTTGACATTTACTGGAGAATCCTACCAATGTCTAAAAAATGAACAGAGCCGGGCGTGGTGGCGCACGCCTGTAATCCCAGCACTCGGGAGGCTGAGGCAGGAGGATTGGTGAGAGTTCGAGACCAGTCTGGGCTACAAAAGTGAGCTCAAGGCCAGCCTCAACTGCACAGCGAGACCCTGTCTCAAAAAAAATAAAAAAAATTAAAAAATTAAAAATGAACAATAGCAAATCTACAAACTCTTCCAGAAAATGGAAGAGAAGGTAACAATACTTTTTTAACCTCATTTAGAAGGCTAGCATTTCCATGATGATATATATTAATATCAAAGATAATATGTATTAGCTGGGCCAGTATAGGTTTAAGATTACCTATCTAATATCTGTATTAACATTTGATTATCTATATTTGAAGTATAAAGAGAAATTTTAACATTCACATATATAGGTGTATCTTGACTCAGTTCTAGCTAATTTCTATTATTAGCAGAAAATAGCAAAGACTGGGAAACCACCATATTTAGGAAACAAATCTCCTGAAGAATAAAAATGACACAGTTCAAAATATATTGGGCTGATGAAATGGCTCAGCGGTTTAAAATGCCTGCTTAGGCAAGCGTAGGCAACCGCAGGGACTGTGGTTCAATCCTAGGCACCACATGCTGTACCAGCCCCACCCTCAGGGCAGGCTGAATCAGTCATTTAAAAAAAAAAAAAAGATTACTGGGGCTTGGGAAATAGCTTGGAGGCTTAAGCACCTACCAGGCAAGCACAAGGACTGATCCTTGGACCAGCATGCCGTGCCAGCCCCAGAGTAGGCACTGTGGCACATATCTATAATCTCAGCACTTGGGAGGTTGAGACAGGGGGATCACTATGAGTTGGAGACCAGCATGGGGGCTACAAACTGAGCACAAAGCCAGCCCGAGACCCTCTCTCTCCACCCCCCAAAAAAGTGAAAATAAAAATAAAATAATTAAGTCATAAAACAAAGCAATGGTAGCAATATTTCAGGTATAGTAGTGTACCCCTGTAATTCTACCACTCATGATGGTGAGGGAGAGCATTGTAAGTTTAAGGTCAACTTGAATGCATAGCTAACTCTGCCTTGAAAAAGCAACAATCACTAAGTGCCCACTTAGGCAAGCTCTGGGACTGGGGTTTGATCCCTCGTACCTCATGCCATGCCAACCCCCGGCCCCACCCTTGGGTGCACTGAGCCAGCAACTGAGTCCAGGCATGGCAGATGTAATTCCAGCACTGGGGGGACTAAAAACAGGAGAATCACTAAAGTCCAAGCTGCGTAGTGAGACCCTATATCAAATACATAAAATTAAAACAAAACAACAATCGAAAAAGTTTCACTTTTTAGGGACAGAGAGATAGCTCAGTAGCAAAGCACCTGCCTGGTGAGCACAGGTCCTGAGTTCAATTCCTAGTAGTAAAAAAAAGTTGTACTTTTCATACATGAGTCAGACCTCATTTTATGATTACTAGGTGACTGCATGCCTGGCTTGGAGGCATATGCCTGAAATCCCAGCACTAAGGGGGCTGAGACAATCTAGGCTACATAGTAAATTCAAGGCAACTGACCCTGTCTCAAACAAAACAAAATAAAATAAAAAATCACCAAAATATATTTAAAAAACAACAACAACAACAACAACAACAAAAATATATATTTTTTTTAAATTTTTTTATTTTTTTCTTGTTTCAGAACCGTTGTTTGTTTATTCACTCATTTTTATGGCCGGCTCAGCTCGCCTGGAGGGCAGGGCTGGCGCAGCATGTGGTGCCGGGGATCGAACCGTGGTCCCTGAAGCCACCCAAGCTTTCCCAAGCAGACGCTTTAGACCACTGAGCCATCCTGCCGGGCCCCAACAAAAATATATTTAAAAAAAAAAAGGTGATTACAGCCACACACCTTTACTCCCAGAACTTAGGAGGCACTCTGCAGCCAGCCTGGGCTACATAGTGATTTCACGGCCAGCCTGGACCCTGTCACAGAAAAACAAAATACAAAATCATGACTGCTCAGCACTCCCAAACTGGGAGTTGAAGTTTGTTTTACACTTTCCTACAGCCCAGGTAAAAGTAATAAATGGAGAGACACTGGAGATGCAGAAAGACATTGGAGATGGAGAAAACTTTTTTTTTAATTTTTAATTTTTTTTTCTTGTTTCAGAACCTTTATTTGTTTATTCACTCATTTTTTTTATGGCTGGCTCAGCCTGTCCGGGGGGCAGGGCTGGCGCAGCATGTGGTGCCGGGGATCGAACCGTGGTCCCTGAAGCCACCCAAGCTTTCCCAAGCAGACGCTTTAGACCACTGAGCCATTCTGCCAGGTACCAATGGAGAAAACTTTTTCCAAATATTTATTATAAGCTGCAACATGAATTTTGCCAGTTTTTCTGGTCACCATTTGATATTTCCAACTCTCTTCAATACTGCTATGGTATCTCAAAACTGAATTCATTTTTCTCATCCCACCTAAAACCTAACTCTGATCTCTGCACTATACTTTTCCTACCATATTCTTCACAAGTATGCTATAGCTATCTACCTAATAAACCAAGCCCCCAAATTAGATGTAATCCTAAACACTCTAATTGTCACTCCTTCCCCTTTCTTCCTACAGTCAATCACCAAAATGCAATGATCTTACCTCTAAAATATTTTTTCAGTTTCATCTCTTTATATCTACCGAACCTGCACTAGGTTTTCCATCAACTGCCTTCTACGTAAGTCCTAAACTCTGATGTTGTATATATAGCCCTACAATATCTACTCTCCAATCTTTTTAAAAAAGAGTATTTATTACCCTATTATTCACACTGCAGATATGCCCACTCTGTATCTACACATACTTTTGCACTTTTTTTTTCTTTTGTGGTACCAGGGATTTAACCCAGTCTCAAACATGCTGGCAAGTACTCTAACACCAAATTACATCTCCAGACCCTGCAATTTTGTTTTTGGGAACACGGTCTCACTAAATTGCCCACCTGGCCTTGAACCTGCAATCCTCCTGCCTCAGTATCCCAGGTAGCTGGCATGAAAGGCATGTAACACTTCACCCAGCTTTCTGTTCTCTTCACCTCAAACATTCTTTTAATTTTTCCACTTTTTTTTTTTCTCTCCAGCACTGGGTACTGAATCCAGAAGTGCCTTTACCACTGAGCTTTAATTCTAGCTCATTTTATTTATTTATTCTGAGACGAACTCCTTAAATTGCTTAGGCTTGTCTGGAACTTGCAATCCATCTGCCTAAATCTCCAGAGCAGCTGAGATTACAACTCTGAAGTACCATGTCTTGCTCTATTCTTACTCTGGTTTTATAAAATTCAGTCCAAATGTATCCAGGGGCTGAGAATATAGCTCAGTGGCGTAAGTGCCTGCCTAGCAAGTACAAGTTCCTGAGTTCAAACCCTGGGACTGAAAAATATAATAATAGTAATAATTTTGGGTCTGGGGAGATAGCTCTGTGGCACAAGTGCCTGCCTGGCAAGTGCAAGGTCCTGAGTTTGAGCCCCAGTCAGGATAGGGGGAATCATGCATCCCAATAAATAACCACTTCCATATCCCCAGATTTGTGTAAACCCTACAATTTTCTCTACCTTTGCTATACAACAAATCATATTGACACTGTCTGCTTCTACCTATTTAATCGTACTAGACTCAAAGAGTCTCAAAGGCAGACTAACCTAGAATAATAACTCAATCTGTGTTGAACCGAATCACAATTTTTTTCACTTTCTTTTTAAAGAACAGAAAATAGAAGGAACACTATGTCACATAAAGAAACAATCCTTACTAACCAATTTTCTTTCTCAGACAAAGGGACCTAGAAAGCAATTTTTCTTGTAAAGATACCTTCTCTTTACAAAACTCCTTATACCAAGCAATGTTTTTTTTTTTTTTTTGTCTTTTTGAGATAGGATCTTGCTATGCAGTTCAGGCTGGCCTTGAACTCACTTTTGTAGCCCCAGCTGGTCGGGAACTCACACCGGATCCTCCTGCCTCAGCTTCCCAAGTGCTGGGATTATAGGTGTGTGCCACCACGTCTGGCTCCTTGGGGGAGGGGCTGGCATAGCATGTGCTGTCAGGAATCAAACCATACCCTGACGCTGCCTAAGCTTGCCTCGGCAGGTGTTTTAGACTGCTCAGGCATCTCTCCAGCACACCCTCCCCTCTGCTTTTTTTTGCAGAACCAGGGATCAAACTCAGGACCCTGCACTTGCCAGGCAGGCACTTGTGCCCCTGAGCTATCTCCCCAGCCCATACCTAGCAATCTTTGAGGCAAACAATTACGATTAAAAACTTTTGTTTAAAAAAAAAAAAAACTTTTGTGGGCTGGCGAGATGGTTCAGTGATCTGAAGCACCTGCTTAGGAAAGTTCAGGCAACTGCAGGGACCATGGTTCGATCCCTGGCACCACATGCTTCACCAGCCCCACCCACAGGGCTAGCTGAGCTGGCCATAAAAAAAAAAAAAAAAGTTACTAAATGGGGCCCGGCAAGATGGCTCAGTAGTCTAAAGCGCCTGCTTATGAAAGCTTGGGCGGCTGCAGGGACCGTGGTTTGATCCCTGGCACCATATGCTGCACCAGCCCTGCCCTCAGGACAGGCTGAGCCAGCCATAAAAATAAATAAGCAAACAAACAAAAGTTCTAAAACAAGAAAAAAAAAAATTCTTTAAAAAAAAGTTACTAAAAAAACCTTTTGTGCTAATAAGATTATAGAATGATGCACATTCTTAGTTAATAATTTGTTAGTAAGATCTTTGGTGCACAAATTTCTACCTATATCACATGAAGAGAAAATAATTATATAGGAAATATTCTTAACAAATTATCAAGGACTAACTAGTGCGCCCTCTTTGAAGCAAGTATATACTGAATGACACAGACAAGTGGCATAATGATACATCACATGTTAGGAGGACAATAAGAGCCACAGGTGGTAGCATACACTGGTAATTATAGCACACTAGAAGCTAAGGCAGGAGGATGGACTAGCCTAGGTTGCACAGCAAGATCCTGCCTCAAAAACAAAAAACAAAGGAGGCTGGGATGGGTAAGGGGGTACAAAATTAAGTAGTAACAGGTGATTCCAGCACTGAGGAGGTTGAGACAGGAGAACTTCGAGGAGTTCCAAGCTAGTCTGGGCCACAAAGTGAGCTCAAGGCCAGTTTGACTTGTATAGCAAGATGCTGTCTCAAAAAGCCAAAAAAAAAAAAAAAAAAAAAAAAAGTGGGCTGGGAGAAATAGTGGCACAAGCACCTGCCTGGCAGGCACAAGGTCCAGAGTTCAATCCCGGGTACACACACACATACATACATACATACATACATAAATAAATAACTACAGATTACTTTTACCAGACCTACATGTGCAAATATCGTATAGTTTCCCTAATATAAGAACTCTAAATTTTTTTCTTTCCTTACCATTATCAATTGGAAGGTGTGTCATGCCCACACCCTGTGCTCTGTATAACTATTGCGAGGACAATATACAGTGTGTCAACTGTTAAAAAAAAAAAAGTAATGTTTATTGAAAGTGTTAATGTTTAATTGTTTGATCTTATATACCTATATCTATTAATCTGAACTGATCCGATGATGAAAATATGTAATACAACCATTATTAAATTTAAAATAAATAAGTATTTTGAATTAAAAAAAAGATTACTTTTACTAGTCAACATGAGAACACTAAAATTTTCCCTTCATTATTTAATTTTAGCAAATTTTCTGCTTTTTTTAGTTCTCAATTTTTCAATGTTTTCTTCCAGAGGAAAAAAATATTCTTTCTGAACTATACAAACTGCTAATAAATTGTAATACCAATTATTTCTGAAGTACTCAAGTGCCTTCCACTAGCACACTATTTTATTTCTCTTTTTTCCCCTTCCATTCTGGCAGTACTGGAATTAAACTCATACCTTCACACAGAACTACATCCCCTGCCTTAAGTGTTTCACTGCTAACTTGCTAAATTGCCCAGGTTAAGCTAGAATTTGTGATCATCCTGCTTCAGCAGCACAGAGTGCTGGGACTACAAGCATATACCACCATACCTAGCCGTTTTGTTTCTTTAAAGAAAACAGTTAAGACGTTCCTTTGTTCTAAAAAGTATTATACATAGGCACACATGCTACTAAGCTATCTCTCCAGCAAAAAATACTGTCTCCCTGAAAGTATTATGAGGCTGGGCCTGGTAGTATATGCCTGTAATCGTAGCACCTCGGAGGCTGAGGCAGTAAGATTGTTGCAAGTCACTAGCCTGGGCTACAAAGTGAGCTGAACTGCAGAACAGAGACCCTGCCTCTAAAAGACAAATGAACAAATGAACAAACCAAAGAGCGAAAGGGAAAAGAATTACAGGTATTCTGAAAGACTACGAGAACTCCAAGTCAAACCACTTTGAAGATTCATGTTTAAGGTAAACATAGTTCCCTGTATTCTACCTCTGTCATACAAGCTTCTGAATCCATTAAAGTATGGAGTCCCTAATAAAGTCAATTAGCCTGTTGCAATCTTAAATTCATATTATATTTGTATATAATATCTTTTTTTAAGGTTTAAGTTTTATTATAATATATTATTATTGCTTATTAATATTATTGTCTTTACTAATTAGCATTTTTGTTAATATCTAAATGTACCTAATTTATTTTTTTCCAATTTTTTTATTGTTTAAATTTAACAATGGTTATATTACATATTTTCATCATCAGATCAGTTTAGATTAATACATATAGGTATATAAGATTGATCAAACAATTAAACATTAACCCTTCTAAATCCACATTACTTTTTTTTTTTTTTTTTTTTTTTCCCCCTT
>PVJA010058594.1:0-10008 GCA_004027025.1 Myocastor coypus
GATAGATGCCCAAGACGAGGGGAGACTGGGAGACCTGAGTCACCTCTTCCGGCCGTCAGAGTCAGTCCCCACCCAGCAAAGCCTGTGGCGAGCACCCGTCCATCCCTCTGCCACTGTCCATTGCCAGGGCTGCTCCTTCCTCCACTCCTTAGCTGGGGTCCAGCCAGACCTCGCATCCGTTATTGGGATCTGCTCTCTTAGCCTGCCCTGTTCTGTGCCCTGCTATCTGCCCACCCTGCCGCTCAGATCTCCTCAGACTACACTCCAGGTGGCTTCCCTGTCCTGCCCGCCAGGTTTCTCTAGGGGTGAAGCGTGTGCCTGAGGCCCCCGCCCCCCCTGCTCCAGGCTTCCTGTGCTCTCAGCAATCCGCACTCACCTTACTCACAGGGCCCACCGCAAACCAGCAACTTCAAAGGGCTGCAGGGAACAAGTGTGCTTGTTGCTGTCGTGTAAATACTGGTTTTTTTTTTTTTTTTAAAAAAAAGAATAATAATTCCCATAGTATCATGCCATGTACTTATAAATCTCTTTTGTAAGATGGGAGACCATCTGTTGTGTGTGTGTGTGTGTGTGTGTGTGTGTGGCAGTACAAGGACTGAATCCAGGGCCTGTACACTAAGCTACATCCTCATTTCTTTTTATTTTTACTATGACACAAGCTCTTGCCAAGTCAGTTTTCCTGGTCAGGGTGGAACCTGTGGTCCTCATGCCTCAGCCTCCTGGGGTGCTTGGATGACAGGCCCATGCAACCACTCCAGTTGTATTTGTGTTTTCCTACAGAAGTAGACTTATCTAATGTTGCTTATAGTTTGAGGCCTAAGACTCGAGGTGTAAAACCTGATTTCTTTCTTCTCAGTGCTGTGCCTTTCAAGGAGCTAAGTGGTTTGATTTGGAAGAGACCTCAAATCCTTCCAGTATATGCAGCAGGATATGCTCAGAATGGCTATCAAACTTGCAGAAATTCTGGTGACTTTTCATCTGGAGCTTTTTCATTATTTGGGGTCTGAACAGACCACGGCTTCTTTGGGGACCAATTCCTCTGGCTGGCCAGTGTCGTGTGTGTGTAGTGGCCAGCTGACAGGCAGGGTGTTGTGGCCTGATGTTTGGAGTGATTTGTAGGTGTCCTCCTCCTAGGTGGGCAGGGTCTCCTGGTCCTGGTGACCCCACAGACTGGCCTGGCCTCCTCTGAGAAGGTGGCTAGGCCTGAGTACTTTCCTGCAGGTTCCTACCATCTGAGAGGCGGTGCATGGCCTGCTGTTCACAAGGCTTATCAGTGGCTGATGAGACCCTGTCCTGGCTCACAGACAGGCAGCTTCCTCCTGCCAGCCCCTGGCCCGCCCTGGAGCCAGAGGAAGGTGATAAGCCCCCGAGAAGATTTTTTAGGAGCCTTGCCTATCTTTCACACCAAGTCACCAGGGTACATTTTCCATGGTCACCATTTACAGATAGAGGGGCTGCTTTGGATAAGACTGGGGGTGGGGTTGGGGGTCATTCCTAGGGGCAAATGGTTTTCCAATCAGCTTCCCTTAGAAATCCTGTAGGATCCTGCAGTATTTGTCCTTGTTGACATTTTTTTTTTTTTTTTTTTTTAATTGTAGAAGTGTGTCCTCTGCCAACCAAGCATAGGCTTCTTCATGGCTACCTCTAAGGCAACGCCATGGAGAAGAGTAGAGCCTTCCTGGGCTTTGGCCATGGAGGATTTTCTGCCTACAGCTGCAGGGCTATACAGCTGAGGCAGGAAGGGTGGCAGGGCTGCCCCAGGAGAGCCCAGTGGAAATCCAGGTGCCTCAGACAATCTAATTTCAGAACGTGTGTTCCTGGAGGCTTCCACAGTCGAGGCCTTCTGTGAAGTCTCCTGCCCAGTGCTCAGGTGGGACCAGAGAAAGACACGCAGGTGTGGGCCAGGAGCCTAAGACCTACAAACCAATAAAACCCATCTATCTTTGGCTATGTTTTTTCTATACTGGAACTTGAATCCAGGGCCTTACCATAGAGCTACATCCTCTAGCGCTTTTTGTGTATTTTTATTCTGAGACATGCTCTCTAAGTCGATAAGTTGTCCAGACAAGGCTCAAACTTGTGACCCTCTGGCCTCAGCTTCCCTGAGTGCTGGATTTGGAGGCCTGAGTCATGATGCTCGGCCTCACACTTAAAAAACTGGAAATGAATGATGAACTTGGCGTACTGCTGACCTACAGCTTTTGTGAGAAATTAAAAGACCCCTCAAAACGTGTTGAGAAGATACATTACCTCAGTTTTGTGTAAGTCATCAGGTGTTCAGGCTTTACAAAAAAAAAAAAAAAAACAGAAGCACAATCAATTTTTAAAAATGTAAAAAAAAATGTAGTGATTTCTGTTTTGTATGAAGTGTCTCCCCACAACCAGGGAGATCGTATCCACTGTCTCACTAAATTGTTCTTGATCATCTTTTCCTATGACGAAACTGCAATGCATAGACTTGAGCCACAAGTCACCCAGTGGTGTGGGAGAGGACAGGTATTCAGCCACTTATCTCATTATTCCTGGCACCTTGGGGTTGCTATTGAGATTTAATCAGTTCTCAAGACAGCAGGCACCGAACGTGGACTTCTGGATCAACTGAGAGAGAAGCAGGAGTTTGATAACCATACAGCGGGGTGTGCAGGGTGAATGGGCGCCTCTCCGCAGCGGAGCTATTTCACAGCATCCCATCCAGAGGAAGGCCCTGTTCCCCGCTGTTGTGGACCCCCAGTGTAATCCACCCAATGGAGCTGAAAGCTACGGCACAAGGCAGGCACTTTGGGTCTGTCTCAGTCCTGTGGCAAGATGATGCTTGTGTTGCCCTCAGGCATGTAGGAGACGGACAGGAAGTGGGAACTCTAGTTGCTGTTAAGATCACAGTTGTTTCCAGGAAGTGACAATGGCTGGTGTGAGAACTGCCTGGGTCCTTAGCTACAAAGCAGAGGGCAAGTAAAAGTAATCCAAAGGTAGGGCTTCATCTAAGGCTCCCAAGCGGTCAAGGGGGGAAAGCGCTGGCAGCCAGTGGAGCCACTTTGCTAATACGTTGGCACAATAGAAGTCCCTTCTTCCATGGCTTTAGTTTCCCCCAAGGGACCTGAATAGAGAAGGTACAAATGCCCTTCTGTTCTCCTTGGGAGAAAGAAACAACTAGAGGTCTGCAGAGTGGAATCTCAAGACTAGGTTTTACTTTCCTGCCTAGATTCCTTTATTTTGAAATTTATTAACTGAAGGTAACCAGCAGCAAGGCCACCAACCATTCACCCTTCCTGTCCTACCACATACTAGGCCATGGGATTTGGCTTGACTGAAAGGCAGGAATCAAGTGGTAACAGTCACAGCTTGTTGGGTTAGTACTGTTGTCCCTGAAACAGCTCAGGCCCAGGAGGTCTCCTCTTAAAGAGACCATTGAGTGAGTCATATATTGTTGGGACATCCTAGGTATTCTCGGAATTGAAGGACAGATTCTGCCACTAAATGTGTCTCAAGAATCACTTTCTGATGTCATCCGTGGTTTTTCAGGCCAGGGCTGGCAGTGCTGGTGTTTGAAGAAGATGTCTCAGCAACATGGATTCATTCACAAACACAAGGCCTGAACAGGGTGGGTGGAGAGCACATGCATCTTCATTTCACAGGTGAGGAAAAGAGAGGCTTATTACACCAAGCTGCAGGAGTGCAAATCTCCAAAGATTCTGAGTCCTTGAAGCCACACTGCCTGGATTCTTCTGCTTAGCGCGGCATGTCTGGGACTTGGGATCAGTTTATATTTCCCAGCCCTGTTCCCAGCTGTGGATAGTCTGCCTCATGAGGACACTGAGGCACTGGTGAAGCATTCCCGGGCCCATCTGCCATGACTCAATACCGGTTCTTTAGCACTGATGTTAGTCAGGCGGATGTCACCCTGGGCCTCCTCCGGGTGTACCATTGCTCCCGAAGCACTGCCTCACCGAGATGGAATGTGGCCAGTCTCCTCCTGGGAATCTCCATTGCTAGTAACGAGTCCTAGCATTTATGAGTCTTCTGTTCCTCATATTTTCACTAGCAAAACTGAGAAATGGAAATTATCCGTTGGGAAAATAAACATAAGGTATGGGTTTCTTTCACTTTAAATAGAAGCTATATCTTTTTCTTTTCCCATAACAAAGTCCTTTTCGGACACCATCTGAGTAACTAGAAATCCAGCAAACTAAGTTTTTCAAGATAAATGGGTGGTTTGAACAGAGGTAAGAGGAAAAATGCTATAACTTTATTGGGGAAAAACTTTTATTAAGAAAGCAATTTTTCAAATATGAGATGTAGGGCCAGGATACTTTCTATTTAATACCTCAAATCAGATATGGCTAAAGAAATCAAACCCTAACCCTACCCCATCCCTAACTCTAACCCCAGGATGTTTAGGTATCAGAAGCCTACTCTGAGAATCCTGCATCCTAGTGTAAGAAACTGTAGAAAATTCCTACCATGTTCTTGCCATATTTGTAGAACCATGCCAAGATTTTGAAGCATAATTCTGATTTTCAAAACTATGTCCAAATCATTCTCATTTAAGTGTCAAATGTAATTCATTGCCCTTTAACTCTGAAGATTATTTATCTTTGATGCAATTGGTACAGCTCAGCCAACCAAGCAATCTCAGACTTTCTGTCATCTGAGGAAAGCTTGGGAGCTTTCTTAAGTGTTAAAAAAGGAAGTCCACTTATTTTTTCTTTTTTTGAATTTGTCAAGTTGCTTCCAGCAAATATCAAAGACAGTCTGACTTTTGTTCACTGCTGAGTCTAGGCAAAGAGATTGTTCCTTCCTCTCGCCACAATGACATCAGAAATTATGTTCATATTTATCTTTAAAAGAGCATGCCTTGGGGCCTGGCAGGATGGCTCAGTGGTCTAAAGCGCCTGCTTAGGAAAGCTTGGGTGGCTGCAGGGACTGTGGTTCGATCCCAGAAACCACATGCTGCGCCAGCCCTGCCCTCAGGGCAGGCTGAGCTGGCCATAAAAATAAATAAATAAACAAACAAAAGTTCTGAAACAAGAAAAAAATAAAATAAAAATAAAAATAAAATTCTAAAAATAAAATAAAATAAAAGAGCATGCGTTAAGCAATCCAAGTGTTCCTCAGTCGATGAATGGATTAAGGACAATTAGGCATATGCTCACCATGGAATATTATTTGACCTTTAAGAAGATGGCGGTACCAAATCATGCTACACAAAGATGAAGCCTGAGGCCTTTATGCTTATTAGGTGAAATAACCCAGACACAAGATGACAAATACTGTGTGATTCCATTTATCCAAGATACTTAGAGTAGTGAAACTCATGCTGATGAAAAGTGGAATGATGGCTTCAAGAGCTGTGGGCATCAGAAATAAGGAGCCAGTGTTTAATAGAAACACAGAGTCTGTTTGGAAGAGGAGAAGGAGGAGATGGAGGTGGTGATGGAAATGGCGATGGTGACACCATAGTGTGAGTGGACCTAGTGCCCGTGAACTGATTTCACAATTCCTAAAGCAAAAGCCCCTATATCATGTGAATGTATGTATGTATCTTCCCTTGAGGCTCCAGGCAGCTGCCCTGCTGTAAAGCCCCCTAGCATTATGCACTGTCCAGCGACTGCCAGTGTTCCATCCCCTGCCATCAGCCTCCCTCATGTCCAGGACACTTAACAGGCGCTTTCCTAGGTCCATGTCCTTGGCAAAGTGATAATGCTCCCAATTAGCAGGGAGACAGGCCAGGCCCTTGGATACTGGGATGGGAAGGCGGGGTGAGGGCTGTCCTGCAGGATCTCCTCCCTGCTGGAGTTGACCCCTAGCCAGCCTGACGGCTGTGGACTCGGGAATGGCCCCTGGGAGGCGAGGGCTGGAGGCAAGAGGGCCCGAGATAGCGAGGGCAAGAGGGGATGGTTTTGCTGACAGAAAGAGATATATTTTCTGCTGACTCGTATGCTAGTCATGTTTTAAGCTCATTGCCAGAGAATAGTGTCCAGGTCAAGCTGAATTAAGGCAGTACACTCTTCTTTAGTGAGAGTCAAGGAGGCTGCCAATCCGTTTTCTCTCTTTCTCTTTTTCTCTCTCTAATTTTCTCCTATAACTAAAGCTCATGAAGCCCTTGTTGGATGACTTAAAATAGGTAGGAGAACCCAAAGATTGGAAACTCACTTATAACACTGTGCCCGTCCCCCATGAAACATTACCCACCTAGAACCTGTGATTATCACCTTATTTGGGAAAAGGGTATCTGCAAGGTAATTAAAGATTTTAAGACAAGATTATCTTACATTATCTAGGCAGGTCTTAAATCCAAAGCTACTGGGAACACAGAGAACACTAAGAGGGGATAGGAGAGAGAGAGAGAGAGAGAGAGAGAGAGAGAGAGAGAGAGAGAGAGAGAGAGAGAGAGAGAGAGACTTGCTAGTCCCTTGATTTGGAACTTCTAGTCTTCAGTAGGAGAGAGGAGAACTCTATTGTTTGAATTAAATCAAGCTTATAATTTGTTAGAGCAGCTTTCAGAAACTAATACAAATGCCAGTGCTCGAAGCCAGCATGTTGGTCTTTTATGTCTGAACAGTAGCTGGTGCGACTCTTGTTTAGTTTTTTTTTTTTCAATTCTGGGACTTGACCTTTTGGGCTTCACATTGAGCTACCTCAGTATTTCTTTTTTTTTCCTTTTTTTTTTTTTTTTTCTTTTTTTAAATCATGAGACAAGGTTTCACTAGGTCATTAAATTCCCCAGGTTACACTTGAGGTTCCGATCTTCCTATCTCAGCCACCCAGTGTTGGGATTACAGCCCAGACCACCGCACGCAGCTGGGACTCACGCTTTCCTAAGGGCCATGCCAGGGCTGAGTTGGAGCAGGGTGCTTGCACCCGTCTTGCATGGATGTGCTCCTTGCAAAGTTACTGCAAAAAAATCTGAGACAGGTCAGGATCTAGACCCATCCAAGGTACAGCTGCTGCTAGCTGGGCACTGCACTTTGAACCCACAGACAACTAGTATGGGATATAGACTTCCAAACAATAGCATGAGAAACGAATGTGTGCTTTGTCAGGCACAAGCCCCTTGAAAAGAGCATTCCATCTTCACCTGGGCCACTTTGTCTCCCTTCCCTGTATCTGGTGGCTTCGCCCAGTGGTTTCCTTCTGTGATGAGTACTGTATTGAATGTCATTGTCATTTAGTGCTGCCTAGGATACTTGGAGCTGAGAGTGAATGTTGCATAAATTTCTTGCTGCTCAAACTCTCTTTAAGAATAAAGGCATTTTTAAGGCCAGCGAGATAGCTCAGGGGAATAGGCACCTGCTTAAGCAAGTGCAGGGACCGGAATTCTATCCCCTAGCACCACATGCCATGCCAGCTCCATCTCTAGGCATGCTGAGACAGCCACCAAGTCTGGGAGGGGTGGTGCACGCCTGAAATCGCAGAGCTGTGGAGGCTAAAAACAGAAGGATCTCTACAAGTCCAAGCTGTGTAGTGAGACCCTGTACCAAATACATTTAAAAAAAATAAATACATAAAGGGCCAGCCAAATAGCTCAGCAGACTAAAGCGCCTGCAAGCAGGCACAGGGGCCAGGGGTTGGATCTCTAGGTCAACTGTGCAAGGCCCCTCCTTGGGCATGCTAAGATGGCAATTGAGACTGGGCATGATGGCGCGTGCCTGTAATCCCAGCTTTTGGGAGGCTGTAAACGGGTGAATCACTATGAGTCTGATCTAGTAGTGAGACTCGGAACACCCTATAGACCCTTCCCTAAAATATAAATAGATAGATAGATAGATAGATAGATAGATAGATAGATAGATAGATAAAGTTATTTCTACACATAAACATGAGACCTTGGGGTCTCTGCTGCCCATTTGGGGCTTTGCTTTCAGTTGAAGGCCTCTTTCTCTCTTTTGTCCTATACTAAAGGCACAAAATATTCAGAAAGTGACAGAATATACCTTGGCTTATTTTTCCCCCAGGCAGCCCAAGGGAACTTTCTTCCAATTAGGAAATTCTCATGAACTAGTTGTTGCTGAGGCTTTCTGGTCTGCCCCCTATTTTCAAGGGGAGTGTGCCTGTGTGTTGTGTGCATGGGGTTGGCTCATGCACAGAACTAAGCGTGAATGCCAGCTACATCTAGGGTGTGCAACTGTGATGTGTGCCCTTGGCACAGTGAAAAATTGCATCTCTTCTCTGGGCATCACTCTGTGGGGGTTAGATGACCACTGCCTGGAGCAGGCTGTCACTCCCTTAAGTGGTTCTCGCAGAAAACACTT
Source organism: Myocastor coypus (assembly GCA_004027025.1). Taxonomy (NCBI): domain Eukaryota; kingdom Metazoa; phylum Chordata; class Mammalia; order Rodentia; family Myocastoridae; genus Myocastor; species Myocastor coypus. Next base: position 8,250 of record PVJA010058594.1, read on the forward strand.
TATTCCCAGAATTGACGCCAGAGAGTTCTGCAAAGATGATGTGAGGGGTCCTGTAATCCCAGCAGGACTGACGTTTTCAAGAGTCACATTTCCTTTCCTCTGAGTCCTTACTGCCTGCTTCATACTACAGAAGTAAGCACTATAAAGAGTGGGCTTTGAAAAACAAAGATAGGACAGGCGGCATTGTTGGAGGACACGTTCTCCAGCTCATTGAAATGTCTGTCCCTCTTTGCAGGTCTGTGGATGAGCCGGCACCATCCTGGGGTGATGGAGTGGGAGGGGGCTGCTGGAAGCACAGCAAGATAACAGAAAACATGAGCCCAAATATTTATACAGAGTGGCGAACAGGGATCTCTTCTTCCCTCAGCTTTGATTTGTTTGGCTTTCGCTCACCACATCACCTCCTCCCCCTCAGTGCTTCAAGGAAACTTGTTTGGTGATGAAAACAAGATACCCCATGGATAGGGCTTTGGAAACAGGGAGCGGCAGAGCAGGAATCTGTTGACACCTGGGAACACAGGCGGGTGTAGGACCAGTGGTCTCCCTGGCTCCTCTGGCTCCATCTAGCTAATTACTGCAGTTAACCTCTGTCTGCTCAGAATTTCTGCTCCTCTTTCATGTAGGATCAGGCCTGGCTCTTTTCAGCTGCCCAACCTTTCTCTCACTTTGTCTCCTTTCACCTCCGACTCTAAGTTGGAAAAAATTCTTTCCTTGTACTTTAGTTCAGATTCTCAAGAGTCTTGAGGCTCCTATCTTTTCATGGGGCCCCTGGAAGATGGCTGGACAGCTCTGATTGGTGCTCCAGATCATGAGACCGTGGATCATGATCCAATTACCTCAGCCCAGACATTACAGGCTAACAACCATTGCCACGGGCAGCAAAGGACAGAAGGCTTGGTGGATTCCCTCAGGGTGAAGAGAGCTCTCACAAGATAAGTGATGGCCCATACTTTCCTCGTCTTACTGTGAAAGAGCTTTACATACAGAAGTGTGAACAACAACAACAAAAAAGGCTTAAATTTTAAAAATGCTATTGCAGGGGGCAACCCGCTCAGGTCCCTCTTCTGTCCCTCCTCTCAGACAGAATCTTTCTCTAAATAAATCTATTCTGCTCATAAAAAAATAAAAATAAATAAAAATACTATTGCAGTTGTTTAATTATTTGACCAATCTTGCATACCTATATCTGTTAATCTGAGTAACAGATTTGACTATAAAAATAAGTAATATAACAACTATTGTTAAAGTTTTATTCTTGCTTTGAAATTCTGTACCATATATATTTTTTTAGGGTATTTTGCTTCTGTCTTTGTTTTAGTTGTGCTTTTGCTTTTGTTTTTACTCTTTAAACTAAAAAAATATTATTACAGTAAAAAAAAATGCATTAAGGGCCCGGTGGGATGGCTCAGTGGTCTAAAGCGACTGCTTGGGAAAGCTTGGGCAGCTTTGGGGACCGTGGTTCGATCCCTGGCACCACATCCTGCGCCAGCCCTGCCCTTGGGGTGGGCTGAGCGGGCCATAAAAATGAGTGAATAAACAAACAAAGGTTCTGAAACAAGAAAATAAATAAATAAATAAATAAATAAATAAATAATTTTAAAAATGCGTTAATACTAATCCCATTCAGAACACTTTCCTTGCTTTGAACATGCTTGTCCCATTATTTTGCTCCTTTCTGAAGCAGTTCTGGAAGTCCTCTGTCATGAGTGTCATTACAAGGATCGGAACTACGGTGAGTGCTGCTGCTGAGCATCACCCG
>PVJA010058595.1:0-10029 GCA_004027025.1 Myocastor coypus
ATATATATATATATATATATATATATATATATATATATATATATATATTTGTAACTGCGTGTATATGGTGGCACATTAGTGACATCAAACATTTTAAATTTTTAATCATATGGAAACTGACAGTAATAAATATGAAATAAAACATTGAATATTGGCAGGCAAATATCTTAAGCCATTTTTGGAACAATGAACAATAAACATGAAGTAAATTTTTTGACACAAAAAGAGTCTCAACTGTGTAGACCTATGTAGCTTAGGCTGACCTCAAGCTTGTGGTGATCCTCCTGCCTCAGCTTCCTGGGTGCTGGTATTACAGGCATGTGACACTATACCAGGCTGCCTAATGAAGTAAATTTAATAGTATGAATTCAGCCATACTGAGAAAAAAGGGGGAAAAAAAAGTAAGTTTAGGTATCAACCAGTACTATTTGTAAATGGAGGAACCCTGAATAATCCTTACCCAGTAGCAGCGTGGTACAGAGAGCAATCAGAGGCAGGGGGCGCTAGTGAGAAAGCCTTGCTTTAAAGCCACGTGTGGTAGTGCAGCTGCAGCACTTGGGAGGCTGCAGCAAGGCGTCCAGGGTTTGAGCACAGCCTGGGCCACATAGCAACCAACCCCTGAGGGAAGGAGGGAGGGAGGGAGGGAGGGAAGAGAAGAGAACTTACACGAAGCTGGTACCTGTGTGGCCTTAAAGAAAGGACGAACTCAGGGATTTAGTTTCACCATCCGTTGGCCTATCTTGAGGATCAAATGAATAATGAAGACATAGGCTGCTGTTCAGTGGTAGAGTGCTCGCCTCCCATGCGCGTGCCCTGAATTCAGCCTCAAGTGCTGGAAAAAACAAGTGAGTGAGTCTGGAGTGCTGCGCCTGTCCTCCGGCGCATTTTGGCTCTCTAAATGGTGACAGTTATTATTTTATTCATCTATATTCTTGCCACATTTCTTTTATGCTGGACATGTACTGCTTTGTGGTCTTCAGCTCTTGCGCTCCCTCCTGCTTGCGCTGTGTTGCCATCTCCACCCCACGCACCGTTGCCCCCGCCGTGGACTGCGCTGCAGCCCACTGCGGACTGAACCTTCTGCAAACTGAGTTAAATAAACCTTTCCCCCCTTTAAAAAAGTAAAACGAACAACAGACCTGAGCAAGCCTGGCATGGTGGCACATGCCTGTAAGTCAAGCACTTGAGGGGCAGAGGTAGGAGGGTTGGCATGAGTTCAGGGCCAGCCTGCACTATATAGTGAGTCCCAGTCCTGCCTGAGCTACACAGCAAGACTTGAAAGACCAAACCAAATGAACGCTTCAGCAGCAAAGGTTGTACAGACAGTCTCCAGTTTAAGATTCGTCCGTCTTTCTGAAGATGCAAAGGTGATACCCGAGCGGGGCAGGGCGCACATGCCAGTAAGCCTCGCACTTGGGAGGCTGAGTCAAGGTTGAGAGTTCAAGGCTGGTGCAGACTACATGGTGAGACGCAGTCTCAAAACAACAGAAGACAAGCCAAGAAGTTACCATATGCGGTGGAAACCACGCCTTGGATTCTGAATTTTGATCTTCTTCCTGACATTTCTTTTCTTTCCTTGTGTACGAGGGATTGAACTCAGGACCTTACCCTCGCCAATTAGGGTAGGCACTTAGGCTGCTGAGCTATCTGCTCAGCCCTGGACAGTCTTTCCTGATGCTGTGTGGTGCCAGCCTCTCGTAGGCCACATGACCACAAGTGGAAGCAGCTGGACTTGCTAAATTATGACGTGCAGTGGGCTGGGTGTGCCAGATGCATTTTTGATTTAGGAAGTTTTCCATTTAAAATTAGCTTATCGTTCCATGACCCCACTTTAAGTTCAGGAACTTTGCTGACAGAATTGCCTTGTGTCCCCCAGTTGGGTTTCTAGGCTTTCCTGTTGGGTGGGTGGGGGGCCCAGAGGCCTAAATCTTGCAACTCGCCAACTTAGGAACCTTCCAGTTGTGACCTTTCACAGATGTGAACAGATTGTGCGCCACAACGTTCGTGGAGGTGAATGGATCCTGGAAGCTGCTCGTGTGTCTGTTGGACATAGTCATAGTTGCGCTGCTGTGGGCTAACTTTTCAGTGTGGTAGTGTACAGCGGTACAGTGCTCAGGGCCAAGGGTGTTGAAGAGCAAGAAGAAAAGCTTCATGTTGTACATTTGTGTCAACTGTGCACAAAACTCAGTCAGATTAGGGACAAATCTATCTTATGAACATTCTCCCAGAACTGACCTCTCTCCTAAGTTGGGGATGGCCTGGGAAGGAGGCCTGGGGAGAGGATGGATCACAGCCAGGTGGCTTTAGGGATGCTGACTCTCTCCATCTGTCCTGCCCAGGACGCAATGAACCTCTGAAGAAGGAGCGGCTCAAGTGGAAGAGTGACTACCCCATGACAGACGGGCAGCTGCGGAGCAAGCGGGATGAGTTCTGGGACACAGCGCCTGCCTTTGAGGGCCGCAAGGAAATCTGGGATGCACTCAAGGCAGCTGCCTATGCAGCCGAGGCCAGCGATCATGAGCTGGCTCAGGCCATCTTGGATGGAGCCAGCATTACTCTGCCTCATGGTAAGCAGGCAGGACCAGGGCATCAGCCCTGCTTGAGATGGGCCCCGTCGGCATGGTTTAGAAATGGGGCACAGGGTCTGCGAGATGGTTCAGGAGTCTAATGCGTCTGCTTAGGAAAGCTTAGGCAACTTAGGAGTGTGGTTCGATCCCTGGCACCACATGCTGCTCCAGCCCCACCCCCAGAGCAGGCTGAGCCAGCTATAAAAATAAATATATAAATATTAAATTAAATTAAAAAAAAAAAGAAATGGGGCACAGCTGGCAGCCAGCCACATGCCAAGAGCTTCTGTTCGAGTTGGTAGAGGCGGGGTGTAGTATGTGGGGCTCTTCATGTGCTCCTTCAGGCAACTCAGAGTAAGCATGGACCAAGAGGGAGCCATAAAGAAACAGTCCCTGCTTGCCTAGGGAAGGGAAAAGAGACGGTAGAATCTTGTAAGCTAGACGTGAGCTTATGGTGTTTCCATCCTCTGTTGGGTTGTGTGCGTGAGGCACTGAGCTTGGCGCCTCTGTCTTGTCTCATTTGTATTTACAGACGCCCTGTGGGCTGCGGAAGAGAGGCAAGGGCAGAATTCTAGTCACAGGCCTGGTCTTCACACAGCTGTTCCCATTCTCAGGCTCTTTACTTTCCCAGCTGCACGACATTGAGCAAAGGGCTTCCGACATCAGTGCCTGAGCACTTTGCAACCCGAGAGGGAGGCAGTTGTTAGGTTCAGCCAGACACACGTGGCATCCCCTGGGCTAGTCGCAGCACTTAGGAGAGTGCTCCAGATTCAGTAAACATTTCTGTGTACGTTGCAGTGCACTGGTAGGAAACTGAGGCCCAACGGAATCGCCCAACACACATGCTTAGTGGGTTGGTTAATGAACAGATGGGGAGTTATGCGTCAGGGCTGAGACAGTACCCGGTGGAAGCAGGCCACCAGGACTTCTCAGCTGCCACCCCATGCTCCTGTTATAAGGCCGTCCTAGGGAGACCCACCTGTGAGGGGATCCTGGGGACTACAGGCTGGCCACGGATGCACTGATCCCATAGACTGCTGCAACCACGTATTATGGACTAGGTTCCTTAGACAATAGAAATGTGTTTCTCCCCATGGCAGAGCCTGGGGAACCTGAGACCAGGCACGAACTGGTTTAGTTTCTTGTGAGGGTAGACTTCATGCCTTGCAGATGCACCTCCTTACTGTGTTCCCACACGGCAGGAGAGAGGAAGGGGAGCTCTCTGGCATGCCTTCTTTAATTTTTTTTTTAAATGGCTGGCTCAGCTCACCCTGGGGGTGGGGCTGGCGCAGCATATGGTGCCGTGGATCAAACCATGGTCCTTGTGGTTGCCTAAGCCTTCCTAAGCAGGTGCTTTAGACTGCTGAGCCATCTTACTGGCCCCACTTTTTTTTTTTTTTGTGGGACCAGGGTTCGAACTCACGACCTTGCACTTGCCCAGCAGGCACTTGTGCCTCGGAGCTATCTCCCCAGCCCCTTTTTTTTTTTTTTTAAACTGACAGTCTTTTTTTTTTTTTTCTGGAACTGGGGATTGAACTCAGGCCCTTGTGTTTACCAGGCAAGTGCTTATTCTACTGAGCTATCTCCCAGCCCCTAGCATGCCTTCTTATAAGGGCAGTCAGGTTAGCGCCTCACTCTTATGGCCTCACTTTACCTTGATTACTTTCACATAGGTCCCATCTCCAACTACAGTCCCCTAGAGGCTGGGGTTTCAGTGTAGGACTTGGAGGGGACAACAGCAGCGCCCTGAGCCAACACACTGACTGCTCTGCCCTGCCTCTCCACAGGCACGCTCTGTGAATGCTATGATGAGCTGGGTAATCGCTACCAGCTGCCCATCTACTGCCTGTCCCCACCTGTGAACCTGCTGCTGGAGCACACCGAGGAGGAGAGCCTGGAGCCCCCTGAGCCCGCCCCCGGCGTGCGACGCGAGTTCCCACTAAAGGTGCGCCTCTCCACAGGCAAGGACGTGCGCCTCAGTGCCAGCTTGCCAGACACGGTGGGCCAGCTCAAGAGGCAGCTGCATGCGCAGGAGGGCATAGAGCCGTCCTGGCAACGATGGTTCTTCTCTGGGAAACTGCTCACAGACCGCACACGGCTCCAGGAGACCAAGATCCAGAAGGATTTCGTCATTCAGGTCATCATCAACCAACCCCCGCCGCCCCAGGACTGACAGGCCCACAGACTCCTGTGGAGAGGGCCACGGAGGCCTCTGTGGGGCTGGAGTGCTGGGTCCCACTTGCTGCTGCCTTCAAGTGCTGTTCTTTTCTTCAGGCATTCTTCCCCGCCATGTGGCTCAGGTGGGCCGTGAAGGGACCTTGCCTCCCAGGGAGTGCCCAGCACGAAGGAGCGGTGCTGCTGCACACAGGCCCTGCCGACCTTGTCAGAGGTCAGGCGCCGGGGAACGGCCACCCTGCCTCTCTTCCAAAGCGGGTTTGAGCCACGGGCTGGCCTGGAAGGCCAGGAGCCCAGATCTCCCATCTGGTGCTGCCGCTGTGCTCACTGCGGTTTTCTGCTCAGGGTTGGAAGCAGCTGCTGTCGCCTCCTCTGCTGCCACTCGGACTCCGCTTGGGGCACAGTGCCAGTGCCCTGGAGGGGAGGGAATGACCAGTGAGCCCCAGGGCTTGGGGGCCTAAGGTGGGCCTCCACCTCTCCCTGCCCCCAGCACAATTGGCAGAGCAGAGGTGGGTGGCCAGGCAGCTGGGCTTTGTGTCAGGGGTCTGTACAGGGCCATCTTCTGGCTGTAGCCCAAGTGGTGGTGGGGTCTGCAGCCTAGCCGTGGTCCTGCAGCAGGGCTCTGTGTATAGACATATCTGCATATTTAACAATAAAGCCTTTTGCTCCTTCTCTGTTGCCTGGTATTTGACTTTGGGTTCTGCAGCTCGATGGAGCTCAGTGCTTCTTGTGGGCACAGGGATGGTTAGCCATGGGGTCCCTGGCTGCTCTGAGCACAGGAGAACATGCCAACCTGAGCTCCTGTCCTCTGGGCCCTAATTCCAACTCAGGAAAAGCCACTCAACTCCCCAGCCCTCGGGACTTCCTAAAGCGGAAGTGGTGCTGCTGGCCCTGCCTTGTCCAGCACTGCTGGGAGGGCTAGAGGAGGAAATAGATGGACAGGGCCTTGGAAGCGGAGCAGCCCCTCGGGAGGCGGCGCTGATTGTCGTGGCAGCTCCAGGCCACAAGCCGTGCCCTCACACCTGAGGCCTGTGAGGAAATCCTGGAGGCACTGTGCCCATGTGAGTCTCATGGCAAGGTTTCTGACACATTTAGATTGTGAGCATGTGTTAGAGATTTGTGAACCTCAGGAAAAACAGTGGAGACCTTGTGTTTTCCTGGAGAAACAAACACGTCAGAGGGAATCTTAGGTAAGGCCATCTAGCTAAGGACAGGCACGTGGGCAGAGCCGACTCACTGAGGTGCCTACTGTATAAGCATGCTAAAGCTGGGTCGTGAAGACCCAGTGCTTGAGCTCACAAGTTCAGGCGTGGACTGGAGCAAGAACAGGTGTGCTGGGCTGGCCACACAGCTCAGCCGACTAAAGTGCCTGCTTAAGCAGAGCGCAGCAGCCAGGGTTCAATCCCCCGTGCCTGCCCCACCCCTGGGGCGCGCTGAGGCAGCAGTTGAGACTGGGCGTGGTGGCATGCACCTGTAATCCCAGCGCTTGGGAGGCTGAAAACAGGAGGATCACTACAGGTTCTATCTGTGTAGTGAGGGTCCAGGGAGATAGCTCAGTGAATAACCGCTTGCCTGGCAAGCTCAAGCCTGAGTTCAATCCTCAGTGCTGCCAAAAAACAAAATAAAAATAAAAACAAAACAAAAATACCTAATCTGTATAGTGAGACCCAGTAGACCCTGTATTAAATACATGAAAGAAAAAAACCTGCTTTTCCTCCAGTTGCGAGTAGTTTTCCTTCCCAGTGAGCATGGCCAGCCCCCGGAAGAGAGCCTGCGTGGAGTGGCTTGTCAGTTGGCCTAGCCCTGAACTACGGTGGCCTAAGACTTCTCTGAGACTTAGATGTCAGGTTATACACCGCTGGACCCACACCCACGGCCCAGGACAGTGGTGCTCCACTAGGGGGCGCTCTGGCCCGTACAAGGCAGTCTGTGTCTCCCCACAGCCGCACGTTCTGTTCAGAGGGCCGCATGGGGGCACAGACTTGTCTGGGTCCCCACGGTTGGTTTTCAGGCCCCTGGTTGGTGCTAGCTGGGCAGTTCCCGGGTATCCTGCAGGTAGCCCTGCCAGCCAGCAGATCCTTTGTGACCCAGAAGCCCAGCCAGTCCCAACTGCTCAGGACCAGGCCGTACCAGCTCCTTCCACTACCTTGTCCACGGTGCTATCTGGCTGCAAGAGGCCAGGGGTTGGGGGAAGGGTGACTTCTCTGAGGCGTGGCCTCCCCTTGCTCTCTGGGGCTGCCCAAGGTGAAGGTGACAGGTTGAGAGGCACATGGAGAATTGGGCCAGTGAGCTCATGGTAAAGGCGCCCAGCAGGCGGGTGTGGGTGCTGTGGCTTATAAAGCCCCAGTTCCCTCCCTGTGCCTCCAGAGGCAGTTATGGAAGGCGCCATGGAGGGATCCGAGGCAGTGCAGAGGGCCACGGCGCTCATTGAGCAGCGGCTGGCAGAGGAAGAGGAGAGTGAGGTGGGAGCAAGGCTGTGGGGGCCCAGGCAGGGTCTGAGGAGGTCCTGTCTGCTGTCGTGGGAAGGGAGAGCCTGCCTGTCACACTCGGTCTGGCGGGCCTTGCGCAGCCCTTTCCCATTCCCGGGGTGCTCCTGGCAGAGGGCCTTGCCGGTATTAGGAGAATGAGGCTTCGGCCCTCAGAGCCAAATAAATCAGTGGTAGTGGTAGTGGGGAGCTGAATAGATCCTGTCCACATCAGTCCCCACAAGGGGCTTTGCGAGCCAGGTCTGGCCATGCAGAGCAGACAGCTGCCCATGGCCTAGCAATGCCCAGAATATGCAGCTGTTGGGGGGAGGCTGGACAGGAGCAACTCGACGCTGTGGCCACTGCAGGAGAAGAAAGACTGGTACTGGACAGGGAAGAGGTGCTGGGGGAGGAAGCCTGGGTCTCCCTCCGGACTGCAGCAGCAGGGGGAGGCCTTGCACAGCACAGCTGCGTGCTCTCCCGGACAGGGTGGTGGGGCGGGAGTGCCGGCTGGCCTACTCTCAACCTTGTTTAAACTAACACTCGAGCTAGCATCTGCTCTGCCAAGAGCCTGCTGCTGAGAGGAGTAGGCACACTGGGAGGGCCCAGGCCCCGCTGTCTTGCCAGCCCAGTGTTCCTTTGAGCCAACACTTCTCAGTTGTAAACTCAACTGAAGAGCAGAAGGAACAAGTGGCTAAAGATGTGAGTCAGCGGAGAACGAGCCGAGCGCTGCTGGATCGCTCCACTGTGGCCTTGCGGGACTGCTCGGTGGGCAGGAGGGTGCTTGATCGGGCCTTCAGGAGTGATAAGTGGAGATGACGAAGGGGGAAGAATATGCCAGCCTAAGGACGTGACAGGGGCTAAAGCCTTCGTGAATGAAAGTACGGCCATGATGAGCAAGTCCGGCTGTAGGGAATAAGGCCCGAGAGGGATGCAAAAGACAAGTTAGAACCGTGTAAAGGCTGCTCATTCTAGGAGCCGTGGGGAGCTGCTACCAGAGGTGAGTGAGGCCATGTAGCCGATTTTAAGAAGACAGCTCTGACGGCCATGAGAAGGATTTTTGGGAGGGGGAAAGGCCAGCACTAATAGGAGTGGGGAGAGAGGAAATAAGTTTAGAGGCAGGCACCGAAAAAGGAAGTGCCAGACTAAGGGGAGGAGGAGGAGGAGGAGGAGGATCAGAGCTCCAAGGTAAGAAGAGGAGAGAAGCTCAGCTTTGTCATGGAGGAACTTGGGCTGAGGCTGCTGAGTCCTGGCCAGGGCATCCCTGGATCTCCAGGAATCCTGATCTCTCTCCCCAAGGCCGTGTGCACGTGGCCAGCTAATGCCAGGCAGGGGACACACCGCTGTGTCATTCCTGGAGCACTGCCACTCGACACAGAAACCTTCAGCCAGGGAACGCACAGCAGTCTTCTTCCATTCATTCATCTAATAAATATAGCTTCAGGGGCACCAGGACGCCACACGCCTGCAGAGCCAACCTCTCTATCCAGTGCTTACAGGAAGTTTGTCAATCTGTAAGCAGGCAGAAGTTTTATTAAATGAGCTGATACTCAATTCAAGCATTTATTTAGCACCTACCTTGTGCCAACCTACAGACAAATCAGAACTGGGGCTGGAGAGTCTAAGCAAAGGATTAGCGCTCACAGTTGTTTCCACAGGGTTTCAGACAGAACCCCTGTTCAGCCCCTCCACAGTGGGTGGGCGTAAGGGGCTAGTGCCAGCTCAGGGGCAGAGCTCTCTTGTGGGCAGTCTATTGGGCTAGGTCATTGCAGAGAGCTTAGGATGCTGAGCCCACCTGCCATTGTCCTGCCACTGGGCTGGTCACTGCAGAGAGCTTAGGGTGGGCAGAGATGCTGAACCCACCTGCCACTGTCTATGCACCAAATCTCCATCCACTGAGGACTCCCATGTGCTCCAGGCCGTCACAGGTGCCAGGGAGGCCAAAGTGATTAAGCCATAAACTTGCCCTCTAGATGCTCCCCAGGGAGCCCAGCCTGTCAGAAAGTGTGAGACAGAGATGGGATTGAGATTGAGGCTGTGGAGCTTACCTCCTTTAGGGGGTCTCTCTGGAGCCCTGCTGTTGCCTAGGCTCTGCCCTTCCAGGAGAAACCTTCATGGCGGTGTCTTTGGGGTACCTGGGGAGAGGCTGCTGGTCCCTTTGGTCCTGGACAGGCAACTCTCTTTGGCTCACCAGAGGCTTCGAGGCACCCCTCACGAGAAGCTGCCGATGGACATGCTGGTGCTGGAGGATGAGAAGCGCCTTGGGGCCCAGAGCACGACCTTACAACAGGTTAAGGTAAGCACAAGCTAGCTACAAGCTCCTTGGGTCAAGCTCGGAGGTTCTTGGGCCAGCAGCTCAGTATCCCCACGCTCTTCTGAGCAAGGCGGACTCCAGGCCACCAACTGCAGTGTCAGAGTCGGCTCTCTCCGTCTGCTCCATCTTGGGCTAGAAGAGACTTAGACTTTGGTTCTTTCTTTCTTGACAAGATCTCCTTACTCCATCCGGGTCTCCAGCTTAACTCCCCTGAGTTAGCGGAGGGGTCCCTCGAGCTCCCCAGGCTCTGCAACCCACGTGGGTGTTGACAGGCTGCTTCCACGCAGGGCCAAGAACGCGTGCGCAAGACGTCCTTGGATCTGAGGCGGGAGATCATCGATGTGGGCGGGATCCAGAACCTCATCGAGCTGCGCAAAAAACGCAAGCAGAAGAAGCGGGAAGCCCTGACCGCTGCCCAGGAGACCCCTCCGGAGCCTGAGGAGATTGTAAGGGACTGGGGGGGGGCGGATACCTGGGTGGGTGGGGGGGAAGGCGGGGCACACCCTGG
>PVJA010058596.1:0-10027 GCA_004027025.1 Myocastor coypus
TCAGAGATTATTTCTGTTCTGTTCTCCTTTCTACTTTTGTGTAGTTGTTCCCCTACTTGGGATGCTATTGATTTAGACATGTCTTTGTTAACTTTAGATATTATTTCTGCTCTGATGTCCTCTATACGTTTCTCCAGCCGTTTTTCCACTTCATGTATTTCTTTTTTTACTTCAGATGTTATCTCTGATCTCAGTTGCTTTATAAATTTCTGCACTTGTGTGTCTGCCTCAGATGCTACCAATTCAGAGGTTTCATCTGTATGATTCCCATTTTCTTCCATGGTAGTGTCTTCTGTATTTGGTTTGGGTGAGCATGGGCCCTGAGATTGCCTCCTGCTCCTTGTTATCATTTTGTATGGAAGCGACCCCTGCACTTTGGTGGTGTTATGCTGTGCCTATGGGCCTCTGGTCTGGAGGCTCCAAGCTGGTTCCTCTACAGAGGTTCCTGACTTTGTGTTGGAGCTCGGCCTGCTAACTGCTGTGAAGCCCCACGTGTGTGGTCTGTAGGTGGAGGTGGAGATTTGGGATTGAGTAGTCCTGGTAGGCTCGTGGACCAGATCTGTTGCCAGATGAGATATTTGCTGGGTTCGGTACTGGAGCTTGGGCCGGAGGGGTTAAAAAAAAAAGGCGGGGCGGGGGGAAGCGGGGAAGGGGAAGGCGGCCCAAGGATCCTGACCCAGCTGGCGCGCGAGCTTCGCTAGCAGTGGGTCGGGTTGGGATGGCTTGGCAAGTTTTGGTCTTGCTTTAATCTAATCCCTTTTCTGTTCACTTATTCTGTTCACTTATACTGTGTCAGTATATGTTGAAAGAACTGAACTCTGTGTTTGACTTTTACAGTGTGCAGTGTTATGGTTTGCATCCAAAATATTCCACAGTAGTCTCATGTGTTCAGTGGTAGGACTTCTTAAAGGTGATTACTGTGTGAAGGCACTGTGCTCATAAGTGGCATGAGTCCATGGCAGTTATTGAATGAACAGGTTTCCATTGTTATACTCTCGTATTACACCATTTCTGCCTTGAAATGAACTAACTGTGGATTGAGTCCACTGAATACTGTGACTTCAAATACAACTCTCCTTTAACTTGTGCATTTTGGGTATGTTCTCCCCACCCAACTCCCATAGCATTAGGAAAGTAACTAATGCATATATGAAGGCTTAAAACATATATCAGTCTGATGAGCATTTGATATTTCATTGATTGAATTTTTATTGCCATTTTTATTTTTTAAAGAGAGTACAAATTAAAATTAAAACTGAAAAAATTACAAGTGTTACAGAATTTCACTTAACAAATGCGAAATTCACAGTATTTGTTGTAATACTTAGTATTGTCTTCTAATCAGTTACCATTCTTATATTAAGACTAAAAATGTATGTAGTCTTAGGTTATTTTTTCCTTCTGTGAATTATTAAATGTTTTTGTTGCATATTTTGCCAATTTTTTGGGTGTCATACTTATGAAGGGGTTATTTGTGATTTCTTATTTATTTGTAACCATCTGAAAAATAAACTTAACTTTTTTCTTGTCTCATGCATTTCACATATTTAACCTACACTCCTACCAAATGTCTTTTTTTAATTTTTTAGAATTTTTTAAATTAAAAAATTGTTTTTTCTTGTTTCAGAACTTTTGTTTGTTTGTTTATTTATTTTTATGGCCGGCTCAGCTTGTCCTCAGGGCAGGGCTGGTGCAGCATGTAGTGCTGGGGATTGAACCACGGTCCCTACAGTCACCCAGGCTTTCCTAAGCAGGTGCTTTAGACCACTGAGCCATCCTGTTGGGCCCCACCAAACATCTTTTGACTTTGTCCTAAAGAAAAATTTAAATATATGTGATTAAGTTCTGTCTATTTTGTCCTATGGCATTTCTGCCTTATTTGATGTCTTCTGTGTATAAAATCTACAGTAATATTTTCTAAATTTTCTTTGTTAAGATATATAAATTAAAAGATTGTTGTTCTTGTACCAAAATTGTCTGATTAGAGCAACTCAACAAACTTCTTTATTCCTAATTTTTATAATTTTTCCTTTTATTAGTACATGTTGGCAGTATGTAATGATTACATTTACATTGGAGAATTGGTACATGTAGAAAAACATGCTAATTATTTTGTTAACTGCCTCCTCCTCCTGCCTATCTCTTCATCTCTTGGTCCCCTTTCCTTTTACACAAGATAGATCTTCCTTTTTCCTGTTATCTGTCTTTTACCTTGCTCTTCATATTTTGGGTTTCTCATATAAAAGAAATCTCTACTGCATTTATGATGTATATCTGATTTATTTCACTTAATATTATAGTCTCAATGTACAATCTTCTTTCTACAGGTGATCCAAATTTATCCTTTATTGCATAATTATGCTCCATTATATATAGATAACACATTTTTCATATTGGTTTATCTGTTGATAGGCCACTTCGAAGAGTTAGCTATTTAGAGTTGTGCTGCTATAAACATGGATATTTAATATCACTATTAAACAGTACCTTAAGCCTTTTGGGGAAAAAAAGTCTAGTATGTGAGTTGAATGGAATTTCTATTTTTTAAAATATTTTAATGATCTCCATAGTGATTGTACTAGCTTACATTCTTGCCAATAATGTGAAAGTTTTCGTTTTGTTTTGTTTTCCCAGAGCCTCATCAGCATTTGTAATGATATGATTTCTTGATGATAGTCTTTCTGGGGAAGATGAAATCTCAGTGTTGATATAATTTGAAGTTCTCTAATGACTAGGGATGTTGAGCATGTTTTACATAGTTTATGTCCGATTTGTCTTTTGAAAAATTGCTATATATTTCAGTTTCTCATTTTTTGATTAGGTCTTTTATTTGGTAGGGTGCCTAATTTTTTGAGTTTTTTTGTATGTATTCTAGATGTTAGTATTCTGAAGAATAGCTGACATTTCTTTTTTCCATTTTGTATTTGTCTCTTCAGTCTGTTGGTTGTTTCATTTGCCGTGAAGCTTTTTAATTTGCTATGTTCCCATTTGTTGATTCTTGATGTTATTTCTTTTTTATGTTATTTCTTATAGGGGGTGGGGTTCTGTTCAGAAAGTTTTTACCCATGCCATTGTCTTCCAGAGTAGCCCCTATCTTGCCACAGATTTTTTCTCTTTAACATTTTATCTTTGTTCCATTTTAACTTTAGTACCTCATGAGGGACAAAAATGCAGTCTTCTGCATGTGTGTAGTCAGTTTTCCCAGCACCATTTATTAAAGAGACTATCTTTCCTCATATATATATATATATATACATATATACTTTGTCAAAGATTATATGCCTCAGTGTGCCAGAAGTTGTTTCTGCATACTCTCTTCTGTAGGTTTGGTCCATACTGTTTTCATCAGTGTAGGTCTTCAGTATAAAGTCAGGGATTGTGATTCTTCCTGCCTGTTCTTGTTGCCTAGTGCATATGAATTTAAGGATTATTTTCTTTAGTACTGTAGGAATTCTGTTAGTATTTTATCTTAGTTACTTCTTTTGTTGTTGTTGAGACAAAATACCTGACATCTAAAATTAAAAGAGGAAAGGTTTATTTAGCTCATAGTTGTAGCCTTAACCCTAAGATCCCACCATGAATCAATCCCAGTGTCACATCCTTGGTCCCAGCAGCACACACTGTAGATCCATCCACTTCTGAAAAGCCACACCTGTGACCACTTGAGGCTTGTATCTAAATGCAGACACAAGCCATATCATATGTGATAGAGATTGCATTTAAATACGAATATCACATTTGGAAATATGGCCATTTTGGTTGTGCCTGTTCAAGAACAGGAGGTATCTTTCCTTTTTCTGACACAGTCTTTCATCTCCTTTTTCAGACAACTGTAGTTTTTGTTATAGAGGTATGTCACTGCCTTGCTTATGCTGATTCCTAATTATTTCCTTTTTCTTGATGTATAACAAACAGTATTATTTTCTAATTTATTTCTCGGTTCATTATTGATGTACAGGAATATGATGTGTTGATTTTGTATCCTACACTACTGAATTTGGTTATTCTTTGAGTATTATTGTGAAATTTTTTGGGTGTTCTGTGGAAGGGATCAAATAATCTGAGAATAATGCTAATTGGATTTCTTCTTTTTCCACACATATTACTTTTTTTTTTTTTTTTTTCTTTATTTTCCCAGATTCCTCTGGCTACTGTTTTGAGTGCTATATTGAACAGGATTATGATAGTGAGCTAAATAAATTTTGTTTCCTTTTTTCAGAGTACTGCGCTTTTCACTGTATAGAGCTTTTATTTCCTTTGTTAGACTCTTAAGTATTTCATTTCTTTGGATGTTATTGTGAAAGGTATTGCTGTGATTTTTCTCTGGGTATGTTGTTTGTATATAGAAATGCTATTGATTTTTGAGTGTTCACTTTGTGCTGAGCTTGCTTATTAAATGTGTAAGTCTTTTGGTGATGTTTTTAGGGTCTTTTATCTAGAGTATCATGTCATCTGCAAATAATGATAATTTTTACTTCTTCCTTTTCTATCTTTAGAGCCAGGGAGATAGCTACATGGCACAAGTGCCTGCCTGGCTAGTGCAAGTTCATGAGGTTTTCTTTTTTTTTCATTTTTAATAAGAAATAACAATAAGATAATTTCAAAACACATCAGTAGTACATTCGCAATAACTGACACATTGCATAGTGTTGTTTTCATAATAGTTACACAGAACATAAGGTATAGAAATGAAGAAATTTCTGATCAATATTGGTAAGAAAAAATAAAAGAAGGAAAAAGACAAAGAGAAAAGAAAGGAAGGAAGGAAGGAAGGAAGGAAGAAAGGAAGGAAGAAAAAAATTTCTTCTCTTTGAGCTAAGAGGAAGTAGCTGTATACACAGTCCAATGTTCCTTATTTGCATTGGGTACTGGTGAAACTGGCGGTGTTGGAGGTTGTTGATTTAAACTGACTCGCAATCCACCCCCCTCTTTTATTCACACCTCTAAAAGACCAGAATGACAAGTATTCCAAGCATGAAAAATCTTTTAAAGGTTCTTAGGAACAATATATGATTCATCCCGTGTACATAAGTGCATGGTTTTGTTCCTGCTATGCTTCCTCTCTTTTCTGCTTCCATTCACTTCGTTGTTTAATCCATATGTTTTTGATTGCCATTCAGCTGTGTTATGCCCTTCCATTTTTATTTCTTCTTTAGAGTTCTTACATTAGGGAGACTATACAACATTTACACAGGTAGGTCTGGTTTATTTTACTTATGTGTATATATTCAGTGTGCATCCATTTATATATGAACTCTTCCAGTTTATCATTCTTAATAGCTGAGTAATATTCCACTTTATGAAAATACCACATCTTTTTCAACCATTCTTCAGAAGATGGGCATTTTGGTTGTTTCTAAGATTTGTCTATTACAAATTGAGTTGCTATAAATATAGGTGTAGAGATATTACTATGGTATGATGTTTTCAGTTCTTCTAGGAAAATTTCCAGTAGAAGGATAGCTGGATTGAACGGGATTTCCAGTTCTAGTTTTTTAAGGAACCTCCACACTGCTTTCCATAGTAGTTGGACAAGTCTGCATTCCTACAAGCAGTGGAGAAGGGTTCCTTTTTCCCCACAGCCTGTCCAACATTTGTTGTTGGTTGATTTCTTTATGAAAGCCATTCTTTCTGGGTTGACATGGTATCTAAGTGTTGTTTTAATTTGCATTTCATGAATGGCTAGTGATATGGAGCATTTCTTCATGTACTTACAGGCTCGTTGAATTTCTTTCTCTGAGAATTTTGTGTTCATCTCAGATGCCCGTTTCTGGATTGGATCTTTGAATTTGGGGATGCTAATGGTTTTTAGTTCTTTGTAAATTCTAGATAGAAGACCTTTGTCTGAATATTTATTAGTTAAAATCTTTTTGAAATTTGTGGTTTGTCTTTTCACTCTTTTAATAATTTCTTTTGATGTGCAAAAACGTCTTGGCCTGAGGAGGTCCCATTTGTTGATGCTTTCAAGTGTTAAACGTGCATTTTGATTTCTGTCCATGAAGTTTTTGCCTACTGTAATGTCTTCAAGATTTCCTCCTACTTCCTCTTCCAGGAGATTTAATGTTTCTCTTTTAATATTTAGATCTTTAGTCCATTTTGACTTTAATTTAGTGCATAGTGATAGACCTGGGTCAAGTTTTAATTTTTGGCATGTAGAGAGCCAGTTTTTCCAGCACCATTTGTTAAAGAGACTGTCTTTCTTCAAGTAAGCGTGTTTGGCCGCTTTGTCAAAAATAAGGTGGCTGAGTGTCTTTGTATTTGCTTCTGCATCTTCTAATCTATTCCACTGATCTTAGGTCTATTCTTTTGTCAGTACCCTGCTGACTTTATTACTGTAGCGTTGTAGTGTAACTTTAGGTTAGGAATTCTAATGCCTCCTGCCCTACGTTTGTTGCCCAAAATTGTCTTTGCAGTTGTCTTTTTGGTTCCAAATAATTTTTAGGAGTGATTTCTCCAGGTCTGTGAGGTATGTTGATGTTATTTGGATAGGAATTGCATTAAAACTGTATAAGAATTTAGGGAGGATGGCCATCTTCATGATGTTAGTTCTTCCTATCCAGGAGCAGGGAATATCTTTCCATTTTCTCAAGTCTTCTAGGATCTCTCTTTTCAGAGTACTGTAGTTTTCATTGAAAAGGTCTTTTATTTCTTTAGGTTAATCGCTAAGTATTTCATTTTTTTCAGTGCTATCATAAAAAGTACTGCTTCTCTAATTTTTCTCTCGGTGTGTTGGTTATCTGTGTAGAGGAATGCCACTGACTTTTGTGTGTTGACTTTGTAACCTGCTATGCTACTGAATTTGTGTATTAGTTCTAGTAGCTTCTTGGTGGAGTTCTTGAGGTCTTCCAAGTAGATTATTATGTCATCTGCAAATAGTGATAGTTTTACTTCCTTTTTTTACCTATTCTTATTCCTTTTAGTTCTCTTTCTTGTCTAATGGCTGTAACTAATGATTCCAGAACTATATTTAATAGGAGTGGTGATAGGGGACATCCTTGTCTTGTACCAGATTTAAGGTAAAAGACTTCAGTTTTTCCCCATTTAGAATTATGCTAGCTGTTGGATTGTTGTAGATAGCTTTTATCGGGTTGAGGTAGAGGCCCTGTATTCCAATTTTCTGTAGGACTTTGAACATGAATGAGTGTTGGACTTTGTCAAAGGCCTTTTCAGCATCAATTGAGATGATCATGTGATTTTTGGCTTTGGCTTTATTGATATAGTGTATTGCTTTTATAGATTTGCGTATGTTGAACCATCCTTGCATCCCTTGGATCAATCCTACCTGGTCATGGTGTATATAACGTTCTTGATGACTTGTTGCATTCTAGTGGTGAGTATTTTATTGAGGATTTTTGTATCTATGTTCATGAGAGAAATTGGGTTATAGTCTTCTTTTGTAGTTGCATCTCTTTCTGGTTTTGGTATCAGTGTAATTCTTGTCTCTAGGAATGATTTTGGAAGGATTGCATCCTTTTCGATTTTATTGAAGAGTTTGAGGGGTGTTGGGCTTATGTCTTCTATAAATTTCTTGTAGAATTCTGTGGTGAATCCATCAGGTCCTGGACTTTTCTTTGTTAGTAGGCTTTTTATTACATTTCGTATTTCATTGGCTGTTATTAGGTTATTGAGAGTACTTATGTCTTCTTGATTGAGTTTGGGTAATTTGTACTTTTCTAGGAATCTGTCCATTTCATCTGTGTCTTCATTTCTGTCAGAGTAAAGCTTGTCAAAGTAGCTATTTATGATCCTTTGAGTCTCTGCTGGTTCTGTAGTAATTTCACTCTTTTCATTACTTATTGCTTGAATTTGAGTCCTTTTTCCTGTTTTTGATGGGGTAGCTAGGGGCTTGTCAGTTTTATTTAATTTTTCAAAGAGCCAACTTTTAGCTTCATTAATTCTTTGTATTGTTTTCCTTGTCTCAACTGAATTAATTTCTGCTCTAATCTTTATAATTTCCTCCCACCTTTGGGCTTTGGATTTCATTTGCTCTTCTGTTTCTAGTTGGTTTAGGTGCTCCATGAGAGTATTTATGTGCTCCCGTTCTGTTTTCTTAATGTGTGAGTTCAGAAGCTATAAATTTCCCTGTAAGAATTGCTTTCATTGCATCCCAGAAATTCCAGTAGGTTGTGTTTGAATTTTCATTAAATTCTAGATACTGTTTAATTTCTTGTTTAATTTCATCTGTAACCCACTGGTTGCTGAGAAGAGTGTTCTTTAATTTCCATGTATTTCTGGAGTTCTTGTAATTTCTTTTGTCATTTATTTCCAGTTTCATTGCACTGTGATCAGCTAATATGCTATGCATAATTTCTGTTTTCTTGCATATACTTATGTATGACCTATGTACTAATATGTGGTCTATTTTAGAAAATGTCCCATGTGCAACTGAATAAAATGTGTATTCAGAAGTGGTTGGGTGGAACACTGTGTATGTCTACTAATTCCAGTTGTTCCAAGTTGTGGTTCAGTTCTTTTACTTCTTTGCTAATTTTTTGTCTTGTTGACCTATATTTTTTGGATAAGGGGGTATTAAGGTCTCCTGTTAAGATTGTTGTACTGGATATGAGATTTTTCATTTCCATTAAGAAGGTCGTGAGGTTGAATCTGGTCCCGCCAAAAAGAAAGAAAAAAGAACCTTTTCTATCTTTATTCTTTTTCTTTCTCTCTTGTCTAATTGTGCTGGCCAGTGTTTCCAGAACTATGTTGAATAGTGCTGTTGACAGCGAATGGCCTTGTCTTGTTCCTGATTTTTTTTTATTTATTTAATTTTTTAATTTTTTTCTTGTTTCAGAACCTTTGTCTATTCACTCATTTTTATGGCCGGCTCAGCCCGCCCGGAGGGCAGAGCTGGCGCAGCATGTGGTGCCGGGGATCGAACCGCGGTCCCTGAAGCCGCCCAAGCTTTCCCAAGCAGGCACTTTAGACCACTGAGCCATCCTGCTGGGCCCTTGTTCCTGATTTTAAAGTAAAGACTTTTAATGTTAGTGATGTTGGCTCTTGGTTTGTCACATATGGCTTTTATCACAGTGAGAGAAAGTCCATCTATTTTGGTTTCTTTTGGGTTTTTAATCATAAGTAAGTGTTGGAATTTGTCAAAAGCTTTTTTTCTGCATTTGTTCAGATGATCATGTGGATTTTTCTTTGACACTATTGATGTAGTATATTAACATATTCATTTGCATATATTGAACTATGCCTTCATTCCTGGGATCAATCCCACTTTTCCAGGTATATTGTCTTTTTGATGATTTGATGCATTCTGTTTGCTGGTATCTTATTGAGGATTTTTGCACCAGTGTTCATTAGGGAGATTGGCCTGTAGTTTTTGTTGTTGTTGAGTCTTTCCGTGGTTTCAATATCAGGGTAATACTTGCCTCCAGGAATCAGTTTGGGTGGATTGCTTCCCTTTCAATTTCATTGAAGAGTTTGAAGGATATTGATATTAAATCATTTCTAAATTTTTTGTAGTGGGCCTGGGGAGATAGCTCCAAGGCACAAGTGCCTGCTGGGCAAGTGCAAGGTTGTGAGTTTGAACCCTGGTCCTGCAAAAAAAAATAAATAAATAAGTAAAATTTTTGTAGTATTTAGCAGTCAATCCACCAAGGTCTGAAATTTTCATTTTGTTAAGTTTTTAATTATGTTTATAATTTCATTGACTGATATTGGATTATTCAGAAATTTTATATATTCTTGATTTAGCTTTTGTAATTCCCATTTTTTTTATTTGTTTGTTTATTTATTTATAGCCAGACTGGTCTCCTATGTTATCTGCTCATTTCTTCTGTGTTTTCCACCATTGAGAGCAACATTTTTCAAAGCAGGTATTGATGAACTTCTAAATTTCCATAGGACCTGTACTAATTTCATCGTTTTTATTCCTTATTGTGTGAATTTTTTTTTCAATTTTTTTATTGTTTAAATTTAACAATGGTTATATTACATATTTTCATCATCAGATCAGTTTAGATTAATACATATAGGTATATAAGATTGATCAAACAATTAAACATTAACCTTTCTAAATCCA
>PVJA010058597.1:0-10028 GCA_004027025.1 Myocastor coypus
GTAAGAAACCTTGAATAGCTTCTCTAAAGAGAGCAAGAAAACTTCATTTATTTAGTGCCACCACAGACCACGCAATGTGCAAAGTATTCTAGGGGTTGCCTTGCAGACCTAACGGGAGCAGTAGAGAGAGGTGCAGAACATGGATGAAGAGAAGCCAAGTTCTCAGAAACAACAGTTCAGAATCCTGGCCATGCATGGCTGGCCGTGTTGCTGACTTGGAGAGAATCACTTAGAACCTAGGACCGCAGTCCCCACCCCACCCCACCCCAAGGCCTGCTAATGATGTCTCTACAACCAGCTCTTGTACAGAGGAGGTACCCTGTAAACTTTGGGGTTCTGTCCCTGGCATAGACAAAGTGCTCATTAGCACTCCCAACCACCCTGGGGAGAGGATTTGCTGTTCCGTTTCATGGGCAAAGAATAACTCACGGTGTGAATTGACTGGCCCTAAGTCATTTCCTGGCAGGACGGCACGTCAACTCGAGGTCTGCCTGGTGATGACTCCAAGGCCGCTGTGATAGACAGCTCAGTAGTCAGGACGGAGACTGTGCTATCAATCCTGAAGTATTGACTGCTTACTCCTGGAAAGAAGTTTGCCACAGTCTGAGTTGAAAGAGCACAGAAACTCCGTGTGCTGAGGAATTACGACCTTCACAGTGCTGGCCTAGGTGGCTCACCCATGGAAACGCGAAAACGCTCACCGAGCCCCACACCTGTACAATCAACTTGCTGGTGGCAGAGAGAAAACCTTTTCTACTTTTGTTTGCTTCTACAGTTAAGAAGGACAATACAAAGCCATGAACAAATGCTGCAGTTCCTCAAGACATAGCTCAGTCTCTGATGCCTGGTGAGACCAGAGAGAAAAAGAGGCAACGCTACCTTTTGTTATTGATTGCTTCCTCCTGAGGTAAATGACGCAGAAATGAGCTATCGGAGCCCAGTTGCGATGCAGATGGAGCGGCCCCGCGTGGACACCAGCCTGAAGGACTGTGCTTGTTTGATATGAGAGACGGGACCTTCGGGCTGGGCTGGGCTGGGCTGGGTGCAGTGTGCCTTACGCAGTGCAGAAGTAAATTTCAGGACATTGAGTTCTTTCTGGCTAGTCACAAACAATTTGATATTTTACTACAGAGGACAGAGCTTTCTGTGTGGACTGAATCAGAACTGTCCTTTGTACTGGTGTCCTACAGAGTATTTTGATGCCCCTGTCTTTCATGTCTGCTAAATAAAATCGCACATTTAATTTTACAAAGCAGCCAAGAACGAATGGGGGATTTGCTGGCCCAGTGCTCAAAGCTTTAAAGTCCAATTTGCGTTTCCTTCATTGAGAGCAGATCAAACCTAAGTCGAGGGTGCTGGATGCGGCTGGCAATTTCAGAACCATTTTGAAGAGCTCAGAGAGTTGACTCCCTCAATCTCATCTGCACCTGAAAGGAATGACTTTCGTGATTGATGTTATCACAGTTGACATTTCCCCGGGTTTCCACCCATCCTGTCCCCAGGTTCATTTGCCTTTTCAAAATTTTAATGTAGCAATGTACTGGCTTTTAACAATTTCCACTGTGATCTTTATTCCTGCAAAAATTACTAGAAATGGTGTGGTTGGCCTACTGCTACCTGCCAAGCTCAGCTGGAAGGGCAGACCGCAAGATCCATGGAAGATTTTTTCTAAGAGATATTCAGGTTTCCTAAAACAATCACATGTATTTCACTTACAAATTGCATAATCATTGAACACATGCAAATAGACTTTTCCAAGCAAACATTGAGGACCATAAGCCATTTTTCTGAAATATGATTTTTATTAAATATCTAGAATAAGTTTAAGCCTCTTTTTTAATTTTCTAATTTTTTAATTTATTCATTTGGTACATACAAGGTCTTGCTGTGCAGCTCAGACTTGCAGTGATCCTCCTGTGTCAGCCTCCTTGGTGCTGGGATTACAGTTGTGGGCCACCTTGCTTGGTCTTGGCGGCCAGCACAGAATGCCAGGGATTCTGGGATGAGCATGGCATGTAGGATTGAAGATTGAACCTGGGACCTTGTGTTTGCTGGACAGGCGCTTAGACTATCAAGCTATTTCCCTGACCCGAAACCTTTTAATTATTTATGGCTTACATTCATCATTTTATTTATGTATTTATGTATGTATTTATGTATGTATTTATTTATTCATTATTTTTGCGGGACCAGAGTTTGAACTCAGACCCTTAACCTTGCCAGGCAGGTACATGTGTCACAGAGCTATCTCCCCAGCTCCCCGACATTCACCATTTTGAGTTCTCTTTCAATTTAATTTTATCACTAAGTGATATTTCCTTTTCATTTTCCATAAACAAATAAATGTAAGGACATCATTATGTCCAAATACTTGATTTGTTCTAAGTTGACACTTTTATTAAATGGTTTCCCATGAGGTTAAAGAGAATTTATCTTCCCTAGATTTACTCTCTCGTATGAGATGATGTGTAATTAAAAAAAAAAAAGTTGTATTGCGATGTTGTTTCTCATGGCTATAAATGTGCTCCATTTCCATGGAGTAAAATTCCACGATAGCAGCACTCAAGCTATCAGCCTGAATTCTTGGAGAACTATTGGACAGGGACACCACACTATTTAGAAAGTTATGAAGATAATAGGATGCCGGCCCAGGGCCGTGATGGATAGCATCACGGTGCTTTACATTAATTATACTACCATTGCATTTGGTAGCACGCTAGAATTTCCTTTCTCATTCCTAGTCATCAGTTACATCGGCACCTCGGTTCCAGGGCCCTCTGCCCTGCGAAGCAGCCTGAAGCAGCTCCCCGCAGTGGCCAGAAGCGGGTCCTCTTTGGAGGTCAGCACTGCCTGTGGGTTCCTTATGCAGCCTTTGCTGTCACACAGTGCCTGACGCCTGCAACTCCAGAGGGGGAGGGGAGGTACGATTAGACTTGTAAAGGTGCAAGGCGAGGTGGCAAGGCAGAGGGGCACCTGGCAAGACACATGCTCACGCCATGGTGGCCAGGGCAAGTCTTCTGATGAGTGTAGAGTCCCTGCTCTCCAGTCACGACCCAGGGACCCATCTCTGAGTACATGGGGCTGTTGAGCACTGTGGTCCGAGACAATAGCGGCCCTCCAGTAGCTGTTATCCACACTTTCTCTTTAAAAAAATATTTATTGCATTTAATAAGAAATAACAAGTTGACACTTTCAAAATACCTTAGTAGTACATTTCCAGTATTTAGTGCAATGCATATTGTTGTCCTCCTAGTAGTTATACAGAGTACAGGGTGTAAACGTGATAATTTTTCTAATCATCATTAGTAACACAGAATTTGTTCTCATTGAACTAAGAGAAAGTAGTTGTATATACATAATCCAATGTTCCGTAATTGCAGTGGGTTACTGGCAAAAATGACAATCATGGAAGCTGTTTATTTAAGCCTTTTACGCTCAGCATACTAAGCTGGCTTTACATTTCATGCCTCATTGTTAGACTTTTCTGCTGGGTGGTTAAGGGAAAGTTAAAGCAAGACCTGTATGACAATACATGTAACTTTTGTATCTCCCAAGGTCAGTCAAATCCCCTCAGGATTTACTTTGCAGCCATGTCCAATGCTTTGTAGAACAATTGTCAGTGTCAGCCGTGTGGATGAGTCACGGCCATTGCTTGGCTAGTTTGCTCTCCATGAAAGCCTGAGAGAATGTTATCTCTCTAAGTGACTCTACTTAGACACAGTATACATCATCAATCCCTTTCCTCTATGGCCCCATAATCTCCTTGAACAGAATATTTGGGACACCACTGAGTTACAGGATGCTATAGCACAAGTTCTCTCATGTCTTGAGTCCTCACTGACCTTGATGCACTCTTTCTCTTGATGATCAGCTAGTGTTTATTCTAACACGTGGTTCCTAGAGGGCAGCATGAACCCAGCTATGCCCCTGAGGACTCAGCGCCAAGGCAAACAACTGGATCTGCCCTGGACATCAGACGCTGCCCTGAGACAGTCTGGAGCACACTGAAGCTGGAAGGTCACTGCTCTATACCACACTTCTTCAAGTTCTCCTTAATTTATTCCACAGGCTGTACTCTTCTTTTTGCTCCATAATAAACCTTTTTGTCCTATCTCATCTGAAATACCTGCTTTGCTTTCTCTTGCATCTGAATTTTCTTTGAATATGCAGTTCAAAAAGCATTACAAGGCACAAAGCCATTAAAACTTACTTGACAGCTCTCTGCAACATCTCTCTGTCACCTCCAATAATGGAGGTCCCAGAAGCCACACTCTACCAGCCTCAGATTCTTGTAGCATTTGGATCAGTACCCAGTACATAAGCAATAGTTGACTGCCTAAAACAGCGGCTCTCATATCTGATTTCTATGACCACAGCTCCAGTTTTGCCCCTGAAACTTCTAATACTGTTTCAACATTTTATAGTATACCCTATGATTTTGTTTAGTTTAGTTTTGTTTTGCAGAACCAGGGCTCGAACTCAGGGCCTTGCACGTGCCAGGCATGCACTTCTGCCCCTGAACTATCTCCCCAGCCCCTACTCTATGATTTGTATGCTGCTGTTTTGAAGTGCAAACTAAAATCTCCTTCTCCTGAAGTCGTTGCTCCTAATTCCTCTGAAGTTCTGCTTCTCTCAGTGATGGGGCACTCAAAAGCAGTCACCTTCTGATGCACAGCACCTGGAAAACGAAACCAAGTCATTAAACTAAGTGGCTTCGAGTCACTGTACGCACCACGGCATCTGGATAAACGAGCAAAGTCGCCGACACAGGGAACACAGTGAGTGGAGTCAGAGTGACATATTGCTGTCTTCTTCTTAAACAGCATTGATTCACAAGAGTGATGAACCAAAAGGTTAAAATATGGAGACTGAAGTTCCTACGAAAAAGCCAAGAAGCTCAGAAGAGCTTTCCGATAGATCATGTGCTTGTGGAGACAAAATCAGAAGATGTCGGAGAACGCCCGAGCAGTTTACCCACCATGAGCCAAGGTCCAAGATTAAAGAAATCGTCAACGGAATGCAAAGGCAACTCACACAGTGGGGAAAAGTGTTATCCAGCTGTCACTCAGACAAAGGACTTCTATGTAGAGCAAGTAAGGGACTCTGCAAAAACTCAGAAGCCCGTAATTCACAGAACCAATTTTAAAAATACACCCTTCTCAGGTGAAAAAGGAAAAAAAATGGCAAATAAAAGTAGTATAAAAATTCAACATTATTGGTCTTTCAAGAAATATAAATTAAAACAGTGCTGAGATCCCATTTCTCTTCTCAAAGAGTAGCTGTTGGCTTCAAATCAGCCAGTAGCAAATGCTAGCCAGCCTGTGGGGGAAGAGCAACGTTTGCTCCCTGTAGGAGGGAGGGCATCCTGGTGCACTCACGGGGGAGGTAAGCGTGGCAACTCCTCCGAACGCTGGCACTCGCAGTCCCACCTGACCCAGCTGCTCCCCCCTGGGTATCTACCCAGAAGACGTAAAAGCCTCATAGCACAGTGTCGTAGGCACACGCCTGTCTGCAGCCGCACATTCTGCCACAGATACATCTTGAAAACAACCCAAATACCCATCAACTGGTGGGTAAAATAGAAGAGGCTCTTCTCTGCAGTGGAGCACTACCAGCCTTGAGAAGGGTAAATGGAGACGTCGCTAGGGACGTGGAGGCACCTAGAGTGCAGACTCGCAAGTGGAGTAGCTTAGGCACGTATCTGTAAGTATAGTGCTGCCTCTGAGGTGAGAAGCTGAAAATGTAAGGGCAGGAAGAGACCACTCCAAGTTCACCGAAAGAGCGGGAGGAGGGCGCCAAGGAGGAATGGGAGAGGAAAACAGGCTTACAAAGGAAGCTGGGTGTGTCAGGGCACACCCGTTATCCTAGCAGTTGGGAGGCTGATGCTGGAGGATGGCTGTGAGTTCGAGACCAGCCTGGGCTACAAAAGGGAGCTCACGGCCAGCCTGAGCTGCATAGCGAGACCCTGCCTCAAAAAGACAAAAAGAAAAAGAGGAGACAATACGATATTGTCTCCCTAGCATGGGAACCTGAAAGAAGCAATAAAACCTGAAAGGTATAACTGACATAATGAAACAGAAAGAAACAGAATTTAAGGTTTAAGCAACAAAGAGGAGAGAAAAGATGAGAAAAACGGTAGGGAAATTGCACTGAAAATCTCCATCAGTCCTTTGAAAACAGCGGTTAATGTGTAGAACTTTCACCTTGACTAACTCTGTATGTGGGTAGCAGAGATCGAAGCCACTGCGTGAGGACAGCAATGTGTAATGCCGACTCCAGGCTCGAATACCTGACACCTCGGTCTCTTCAGTGTGTACCATTTCTAAAGTCTTATTAATTATTACTATACTCCCTTTAAAACAAACCTGTTTTTAAAAAAAGGTGTGTGTGTGTGTGTGTGTGTGTGAGAGAGAGAGAGAGAGAGAGAGAGAGAACAAAAGTTTAAGGTTTCTTGAAAGTAAGTGGCCATGTCCAGCCGTACAGCCAATTTTATAATGATATCTGTTAATCCGAGCAACAGATATAATGAAAAAATAGATAATATATGGACCATTATTAATCAGATGCTCTTGGCTTTAAAATCTGAAAGCTGTCTACTGGTGTATGTTGTTCTGCTCCTTTCTGATTTTTGATTTTTGCTCTTGTTTTGCTTTTATTTTTCAAAATAAAATTATTTCTTAAAAAATGGTTTAAAATGCTTTAAAATTGAAATGAAACTTTGCAATGGGAAGGGAAAAGAATGGAAGGGAAGGGAAGGGAAGGGGACGGGAGGGGATGGGAGAGGACGGGAGAGGAGGGGAGGGGGGGGGGGGGGAGGGAAGGGAAGGGGAGGGGAGGGGTGGAAGGGAGGGGAAGGGAAGAGAGGGGAGGGGAGGGAAGGAAAGGGAAGGGAACAGTGGTTGACAGGAGAGGAGGGGACTGGGAAAACAGAGGAATCAAAATATATCAAAATAAATCAAAATATATCACATACACGTAAACCTTTCTATGATACATATGATCATTATATTAAACCGAACCGATACACTCATTTTTTTAAAAAATAAAAAAGATCCAAGAAAGCAAGCCGGCACGTAAAGTTAAGGTCAGCATTGCAAACTTCTCTCTGCTAACCTTGAAACATTTGCCGATCCTAAGCACTGTGGCCTGATGTGTGATGCGAGCCCACTGGGGGGGGGTGTGTTTGCAGGTCAGGGTTTCTGACAGCCTCACAGGGTTAGGGAGGTAAATACTAAACGCACGGGCGGCACGCAGGGAAGGGTGCTGACAGTGTGCCTTAGCTTCCCACTGGTCTTCAGGACTGTCACTCTGTGGGGCAGAAGGACAACAGACACAGAGCAGGAAACGCCAACAGAAGGGAAGCGAGCCTGGAATTAACTGAATCCTTGGTTGGGTAATGGCTATTTCTCCTCCACTGGCCATACACAGTACTCATCTATAACTTCTATAACTTATTCATATGAAATTGATGTAAATATTAATTTATGAAAGTCACCAAAGGACAGAAGCCAAAAGCAAACAGGTAGAAAGAAACTGACTCTCTGAAAATAGTTACAACTAGTAGGTGTCTGGTAGCAGATGGCGAGACGGACGGTGCCTCAAGAGACGGAAGGTGCCTAACAAATAGAAATGAGCCAAAAGCAGCATAATGAAATTTAGTAAAGCAACAGATTGTTTTCGTGCCAAGCTTGACAAATCCAGAGAGGATTAGTGACCTTTAATTCAGTTTAGCTTCGCAAAGTAAAACAAATTGATCTGAGAAACACAAATAAATAATGAAGAAAAGAATATAAGAGACATTTACTGTGGAATGAGGAGGCCAAGGCTGCCTGACACCAAAGAACTAGCGAAGAGAAGAGAGTGGGGTACGGATAATATCTGAAGAACAAAGACTGGGAATGTTCCAAAAATAGCATATCTACTTTAAAGTAAGGATGCTCTGTGAGACCCATTTGCCTAACCCTGTTCTGATAGCTTCTAGGTATATGTTAACTACATATGTGCTGTGAAGCAGCTTTTCCCAGGAGCAAGTGGCCGTCCTGGCAGAGCATGCTAAGAGCTGTGGATTTGTATGAGCAACATGAGCAGGTGGGTCGGGAGCAGAGGAGGGGAAGGAAGGATGAGAGCGAGACTCGAGCAGCATTGCCCGCAGCTCCAGCACCTCCTGGGGAGGACAGCGCTGTGCACCACACACATGAGCTGATGAAAACGGTAGCAAGGGGCCAGCCAGATAGCTCAGCGCATTCCAGCGCCTGCTTAGGTAGAGCGCGGCGGCCGGGGTTCAGATCCCCGGCATGCCGTGCCAGTCCTGCTCCCGAGCCACGCAGACACGTTGACTGAGACTGGGTGTGCTGGTGCGTGCCTACGATCCCAGAGCTTGGGAGGCTGAAAACAGGAGGATTGCTACCGGTCTGGTCTATGTAGTGAGACCCTAGAGTACCTGTAGGCCCTGTACCAAATGCATAAAAAAAAGAAAGAAAGAAAGAAAACAGTAACAAAAATGTAACTGGAGTGCTTAATACCTGCTTTTAATTTTCTGTCAGAACAAGTAATCCCAGTACCATTAATTATTTAGCAAATCTAAAACAATGTGGTTGGGAAACTTTACTAAAGATGGGTAAATACAAGCCATAAGACCTCTAAGTGTGAGATACACATCATTTTAAATTGCCCATTATACTCCCCAAAATTTACTATTCCAAGGCTATAAATAAAGTTTCAACAAGTCTCAGTAAATTTATGCTACTTAAAACATATCACCCATCTCTAGATAAAGCAAAAAAGTCACCTGAGAACTCTGGAGCACTGCACGGGCCTTTCCATTTCTTCTTGGGCCTCCCTGTTTCTTCATGCTCTGGGTCTCTGCTTCTCTGTGTGAGTTCTGTCTGTGCCGTCTCTTTTGTCTTTTATGGGAGCATTTGTCACTGGGTTTTGGTCAACTGGGGTGACCCAAGATGCCTTAGTTACTTTTTACTCGTTGCTGAAACAGATGCCCGACACTCAAAATGAGGGAAGGAAAGGTTTATTAGCTCACAGTTACTGAAGGTTTCAGTCCCTACTCAGCTGGCCCAAGGCTGAGTGGAACAGGGCAGAGAGCATCCAGTCCATGGCAGCGGAACAGCAACAGTATGGTGACACAAGCAGCTGACCAACCAGGGGAGCAGAGAGTAACAGCGTGAGTCTGTCTCTCTGTCTCTCTTTATATTGCAGTCCGGCACTCTTCCTCAGCCTGTCTGCCTTAGGCCACACCCATAATCCCAGAAGGTCTCAGACCCATAATCCCATCAGTACTAAAACACATAATCATGAGTCAAGTCTCAAAATCTAGAAGTCCCTGCCCCATGATTGCATGAGGCTTTGTGGGACAGCTAGACATAAACCTTAACACAAGGGTATCACATGTTGAGATTCTTTATTTTCCCTTATATTTTCTTTCTTTCTTTCTTTCTTTCTTTCTTTCTTTCTTTCTTTCTTTCTTTCTTTCTTTCTTTCTTTCTTTCTCCCTTTCTTTCTTTCTTTCTTTTGTTCTTTCTTTTTTTTTGTATTTTAAGGAAGAGTCTACAGGATATTCAGGGTCTCACTACTCGATCAGACTCGAACTGATCCTCCAGTTTACAGCCCCCTAAGGGCTGAGATTACAGGTGCACACCACCATGCCAAATCTGAGTTGCCCTCTCAGTGTGTCCTGGGTGGAGGCTGGCATGGTAGTCCTGGGGATTGAACCCCCCACCCCTGAGCCTGCTTGCAGGCACTTTAATCTGATGAGCTATTTAGCTGTCCCAAGATTCTTAATTAGATCTTCAATTGCTCTATCAAATGTAACATTTTTTGAATGTTTTGTTATACAGGTCTTGCTTTGACTTGCCCTTGACCACCCAGCAAGAAAAAAAAAATCCTTAATTACAATGCATGGAAAGCAGAGCTAGATTGGTGAGATGAGCTTTAGGAGGCTTAGATTCAATAGCCTCCAACGTCACAAGCTTCACTGGTGGCACACTGCAATTGCAAAACCTTTGATTGTATATGTA
>PVJA010058599.1:0-10014 GCA_004027025.1 Myocastor coypus
TCTTCTTCTTCTTCTTCTTCTTCTTCTTCTCCTTCTCCTTCTTCTTTTAATGGACCTTTTTCTTTTTTAGAACCAGAAATCAAACTCAGGGCTTCAAGCTTGCCAAGGGGCTCTGCCATGCTGAGTGACATCCTTAGCCTCATATTTTCTTCTTACTTCAGTATTTTCTTTCTTTTGCCTTCAGCAAATATCCCACATCCTTAGCTCTCCCTTCATTATGGTGCTTCCTTCAGTATAAAGGTATATTCTCATTTAGCTGGAATCTTCATTTTCCTAAGGAGTAAAAGTCTCCTGGCTGCCCATTAAAGAAAGAATTCAAATCATTGGTTTTAGGGAAACTTTCCTCAGAAACTAATCAAAGCATACAAAGCTGCTTACTGAGTGACCAAGAGATGGATGGAGGGAATTAAAGGGGAGAAAAGGGGGATACAAAAGAATTTTTTTTCTTTTGTACTGGGGATTGAACTGGGGATTGCCTGTGCTTGCCAGGCAAGTTTTTATTCTTTTTTTTAAAATTTATTTATTTTTTTCTTGTTTCAGAACCTTTATTTGTTTATTCACTCATTTTTATGGCTGGCTCAGCCCACCCCAACGGCAGAGCTGGCACAGCATGTGGTGCCGGGGATTGAACTGTGGTCCCTACAGCCGCCCAAGCTTTCCCAAGCAGGCGCTTTAGACCACTGAGCCATCCCGCCGGGCCCACAAAAGAATTAATTATGTGTTATATACATGTGCCAATGCCCCTGACAAGGAATGTAACCATTGTATACAGCAAAAATGAAAAAAAAAAGCCGGGCGTGGTGGCTCACGCCTGTAATCCCAGCACTTGGGAGGCTGAGGCAGGAGGATCAGTGCGAGTTCGAGACCAGCCTGGGCTACAAAAGTGAGCTCAAGGCCAGCCTCAACTGCATAGTGAGACCCTGTCTCAAAAAGACAAAAAAAAAAAAAAAAAACCCTAAACCCTTAATGCTTATTATATATTTGTTAGACATTTCTACATGTGGTGAAGTTTTGTTTTAGAACTAAGATATTTTGGCCAATGTTGAGATTTCCTGAATGTGAGTGGGCATAGAGATGACTCTGATTCTTCTGTTTTTAGACTATGCAATTTGCCTGAGAGACTGTCCATAATGGCAAGACAAATTTTTTTTTTTTTTTTTTTTTTTGTCTTTTTGAGGCAGGGTCTCGCTATGCAGTTGAGGCTGGCCTTGAGCTCACTTCTGTAGCCCAGGCTGGTCTCGAACTCACACCAATCCTCCTGCCTCAGCCTCCCAAGTGCTGGGATTACAGGCGTGCGCCACCACGCCCGGCCCAAGACAAAATTTAAAAACAAAATAATTTTAAAAGGAACAATTCTTTTTTGGCTATTAAAAAAGAAAAATACTAAGCATCATAGGACTTGTCATTAGTTGGAAAGGAAAGTACCTCCAAACAGCCTAGACAGTAGTAACAGCAATGCTGATTATTTGTTTATTTATTTGTTTGGCAGAACTGGGGATTGAACTCAGGTCCTTGCCAGGCAAGTGCTTTTTTGAGTATAGTTCAGTGACAGAGCGCTTGTACACCATGTGTGAAGTCCTGGCTTCAATCGCTAGCATAAGAAAAACAATTGCTTAGGTTCTCTGTGTTTATATTCTGTTTCTGCTATTAATGCTGAGTATTTGAACACGTCAACTAATTTTTCAGAGTCTTTACTTTTTGCCCATTAAATAAGAAAGTTCTACCAGATCATTTGTAGGCTGCTTTATACCCCTGATAGTTTATGTTTTTGAGACTTAACACTTATGAGTTTTACATGATTGAAAAAAACTAAAAATACATTTTTTCCTTCCTTTTTGTTTTCTTTTTGCCCTTTTCCCTCATCCTTCCCTTCCTTCTACTATTATGAAGTTTCTGTGTGCATACAGCAAAGATTACATTTACTGAAATTGTTCTCATTATTTTATAATTCATTGCTGTGATTCATGGCTTTCCTTAACCAAAAAAATAGTAAGATTATTTGTGAGATCATTATTTCTCAAAGTATCTCAAAAGCAAACAATAAAAATATTTTCTAAAATAAAAAGATCATAGGGGCCCGGCAGGATGGCTCAGTGGTCTAAAGCACCTGCTTAGGAAAGCTTAGGTGGCTGCAGGGACGGCAGTTCGATCCCCAGCACCATGGGCTGCACCAGCCCTGCCCTCGGGGCAGGCTGAGCTGGCCATAAAAATGAGTAAATAAACAAACAAAAGTTCTGAAACAAACAAACAAACAAATTAAAGTAAATAAATAAAATTTAAAAAATAAAATAAAAAGATCATAGTAATACGATGCTACTTCTTCCTTATGAGGAAGTCAGAATGCTGACATAGGGACCAGGGATGTAGCTCAGTGGAATAAGTGTCTGCCTGGCAAGCTCAAAGTCCTGGGTTCAATCCCTGGTACCACAAAAAAAAAAAAAAAAAAAAAAAAAAAAAAAAAAAAAAAAAAAAAAAAAAAAAAAAAAAAAAAAAAAAAAAAAAAAAAAAAAAAAAAAAAAAAAAAAAAGAATGCTGACATAGCTCATTAGATATAAAATTCCAGAATTACATGGCGTCGTTGGAGGGCTGCGATGCTGTGGAAGAATGTAAATGTGAAGCTCACTTCCACCACCTTGTGCTATTTTCAAGCAAATGCAATCTGTGACCTACAACAGTCCTATTTTGATCCAGCAGGTGACATCGTTGTTCATATACATAATATTATAGGCAGTGAGGTAACGTTTTGAAATGTTAGTGCTGTGCTTTACTTTCTTGCTCTCCCAACACTGCTGCAGAGGCATCACCACTGACTTGTGGAGAACTGAGATTGTTGTACTGGGGACACAAAGACAAAGAAAGAGTATTGATTTGAATGACTCCCTAAAGAGGGAAGAGTAGCATAGGAAACTCAGGAAAGGGAAGGTTGGCCAGTTGTGAACTATTCGTAAGCCAAGCCACCTTTCACCATTTGAGTGAATGTACCACTTTGGGTAGAGGAGCCAGAACTATGTCATCACTGTCAGGCCATTTAGTCATCTAGACTAGGCCTCTTCTCTCACCCACATGAAGGATGTCCACTTGTACCCTAAGACTTTGCTAAGCTTTGCTAAGCTTCTACCTTAATGTTTCTCTGTAGTAATTCAGAACTCTCACGAACATTTTTACAACTGCATGAGTTCTTACACAATTAGCAGATGGTAAAGATGAATTAGAAATAAAAGCCATAGGACTGGCCAAATATCTCAGTGGGTTAAAGTGCCTGCTTAGGCAGACACAAGGGCTGGGGATTGAATCCCCAGCCTGCCGTGCAGGCCCACCACTGGGTCAAGCTAAGACAGCAAATGAGACTGGGTGGCTGTGTGTGCCTGTAATACCAGTGCTTGAGAGGCTGAGAAACAGGAGAATGACCACAAGTCCAATTTGTGTAGTGAGACCCTGTAGACCCTGTACTAAAATATAAAAAAAGAAAAAAGAAATAAAAGTCACAGCTATCACACTTACAAAGGTCTGAATAGTGGAAAACCCTTCTTTTGTATGTTTTTGCACACATGTACACACTAAAAAAGTATCAGGCTAAAAAAAATGGCATATAAGAAAACTCATACAGGCAATTATTTATACATTTAAGCCAATAAGCTTTTATTGTATAGCTAATAAAACTAGATATTTAGTTCCTATTTTGAAATCAGATCTTGTGTTGGATACTGGGGATCAAAAAAAAAAACATAAGATAAAAATAAGAAGGGAGGGAGGGAAAGAGAAAGAGAGACAGACAGACAGACAGAGAGAGAGAAAGGGAGGGGGAGAGGGGGCAATGGGGAGAGAGAGGGAAAGAGAGAGAGAGAGAGAGCACCTCACCACTTTCAAGGATGATAGAGGTGCTTTGACTTTGTTCATGGGCCATATGCTCACTGAAGGCCCACTGTGTGTCAGGCATGGATTTACATTCTAGAGATGGAGTAATGAACAAACTGGATTAAGGTCTTCATTTCATAAGCTGTAATAGGAAAGGCAAAGTATAAATAAGATAATTACAGGTATTGACAAGTGCCCCTTTGTGGATAATCCAACTAAGAATAATGGGAAGGGGGCCAGCATGATGGCATAGCGGTGTAAAGCGCCTGCTTACGCAAGCTTAGGCAACTGCAGGGACCACGGTTCTATCCCCAGCTCCACATGCTGTGCCAGCCCCACCCCCAGGGCAGGCTGAGGCAGCCATAATAATAAAACAAAAAAAGAATAATGGGAAGAAGTTTGTCATGCAAAACCATTTTGGTAAAAAAAAAAAAAAAAAAAAAAAAAAAGTACAGAGGCAGGGCTAGTGAGATAGCTCAGTGGACCAAGTGCAGGAAACAGGGTTCAATCTCCAGTACCACAGGCACAATGAGCCAGCCACCATGACCATGCATGGTGGTGCATGCCTGTAATCCCAGGAGGATCACTACAGTCTAAGCTGCATAGACTCTGTACCAAATATATTTATTATTTTTTTTTTTTGTCTTTTTGAGACATGGTCTCGCTATGCAGTTCAGGCTAGCCTTGAGCTCACTTTTGTAGCCCAAGCTGGTCTCGAACTCACACCGATCCTCCTGCCTCAGCCTCCCGAGTGCTGGGATTACAGGCATGAGCCACCATGCCCGGCTTGTACCAAATATATTTAAAAAAAAACAAACAAAACAGCCAAGTACCAGCCTGGTGTGTTCTAGACAAGGGCTAGTGATACAACCTGTACAGGCTCAGGCCTGGGGAGTGCCCTTCACGAAGGATGTGACACAGTTTCACAGCCTGACAGCTTCATAAACAAATGCTTCTTCTCTCTGACACAACAAGCTTCCAAGAACATTCATCACCAATTTAAAAAGAGCTTATGATGAAGGTGGCTGGGGAGATAGCTCCATGGCACAAATGCCTGCCTGGCAAGTGCAAGGTCATGAGTTCGAACTCCGGTCCTGCCAAAAAAAAAAAAAAAAAAAAAAGAGTTTATGATGAAATTCCTACCTTTTTGCACTTTCAGTTGCACTTCCCACAAGTAAACAATTCCATAATACTTTTTTTTTGTCTTTTTTTGAGACAGACTCTCACTATGCAGTTCAGGCTGGCCTTTAACTCACTTTGGTAACCCAGGCTGCTCTCAAACTCGCACTGATCCTCCTGCCTCAGCCTCCCAAGTGCTGGGATTACAGGTGTGCACCACCACGCCCAGCTTCCATAATACTTTTAAACATTGCCATATATATATATGTAATATATATATATGTAATATATATGTAATATATATATGTAATATATATATGTAATATATATATACATAGGTATATTTAAAGGTATGTATCTATGTATCTTTATGTTTTATATACATATATCTACTTAAATGTAATATATAAATATAGATACCCTTATGGATTATTGTCTTTTTTTTTTTTTTTTTTTTTTTTTTAGACAGGGTCTCGCTATGCAGTTCAGGCTGGCCTTGAGCTCACTTTTGTAGCCCAGGCTGGTCTCAAACTCACTGATCCTCCTACCTCAGCCTCCTGAGTGCTGGGGTTACAGGCGTGCACCACCATGCCCGGCTTATTGTCTCTTTTTTTATGTACTTGGTACAGGGTCTCACTGCACATCTCAGATTTGTAGTGATCCTATTGGTTTCAGCCTCCCCAGGACTAGGATTACAGGCATGTGCCACCAGGCATGGTCTCTACATGCCTGGGGGTGGCAACTATGCAGGATTATTGTCTATTTATTTTGTACAATGTCAGATACACATTCATCTCAATACCTTCTATTGATTACCTTTACAACTTTAAGTATTTTTTTTTTTTTTTGTCTTTTTGAGTCAGGGTCTCAGTATGCAGTTCAGGCTGGCCTTGAGCTCACTTTTGTAGCCCAGGCTGGTCTCGAACTCTCACCGATCCTCCTGCCTCAGCCTCCCAAGTGCTGGGATTACAGGGGTGCGCCACCACGCCCGGCCCACAACTTTAAGTATTAAACTTCTAGATTCTGTTTCTTCACTTGTACTAGTTACTAGCCGTGTGTGTACACGCGTGTGTTTGTGGTGGTGTTAGGAGGGAAGCCCAGGCTTGTGCAAGGCAAGTTACTCTCCCACTGAGCTCCATGCTAGCCCTGCCTACCTTGACTCCTACTCTGTAAGACTGAGCTATTATAGGCTCAGCCTTTCCTGTGGGTCCTCCTTCTACCTTCCCTTTATACCTCTGTGGGGCAGTCTCCACTCCTGCAAAGTTTAATTCCAACTCTTTTTTTATGGCATATTATAAGAGCCCTTTCTTTATCTACTATTATGCACTTTAGTTGCACCTACAGTCATAGTTAGGCATGTATATATTTACAGTTTTAGAAGCATTTGTGTGTTCTTGACTTTTATTTTATTTTATTTTATTTTATTTCTTGTTTCAGAACCTTTATTTGTTTATTCACTCATTTTTATGGCTGGCTCAACCCGCCCCAAGAGCAGGGCTGGCGCACGCAGCATGTGGTGCCGGGGATCGAACCGCGGTTCCTGCAGCCGCCCAAGCTTTCCTAAGCAGGAGCTTTAGACCATGAACCATCTGGGCCCTTCTTGACTTTTCTTTATTGCTTCATACTTCTGATCACTTGAAGTACCTTGTCCCTACAATTTGCTGGCAAATCTCATTATTTGCTTAGTCTAATACTTAAAAGCCATTTTTCCTGGTGTTATTTATTAAATGAAAATATTTAATGTTATGTATAAGGCATAGCTTTAATGATGTAGGCTATAGTGGCCTAAGACAGACACTTAGCTTGCATGAAAGTTTTTTAATCAACACACTTAATAAGAGAATCCAAGGGAGCTGGGGAGATGGCTCCGAGGCACAAGTGCCTGCTGGGCAAGTGCAAGGTTGTGAGTTTGAACCCCCGTCCCACAAAAAAAAAAGAGAATCCTTCAATGAACCGAAGGTTAGCGTTGCCTATATAGTGAGTTTAGGAACAACTTGAACTACATCTTTACATCTTGAGACCCTGTCTAAAAAAAAAAAAGCAAATGATCACAATTATGAAACCTACTACTACCTCAAGAGATTGTACCAAATAACTTGGATGTGCTATTTTAATTCTTAGAACTTTACGATATTAGAGAAATTAAATATCCTTTTTGGAGTCACTTCCTATAAGTAGTTGAGCTTATATTCAAATTCAAATTCTGACTTCACAGCCATTACTCTTTCTTTTGAGACAGGTTCTTGTTATGTTGTCCAGGCTGACCTTGAATTCACTCTGTAGCCCAGACTGGCCTCAGATCTGAGGTGGTCTTCCTGCCCCAGCCGCCCACACAGTAGGATTATGGACATGCGCGACCATGGCTGATTTATAGCTAGTGCTTCTGTGGGGTACTCCTTCTGCTCTAAGTACTCTTAGTACACATCTATGATAGCATTTTTTATATTACTTTAAAATTGGGTTTGTCTCAATTCTCAAGATGGTGCTGAAGTAGTGCTATTCTAGATGTACAGGACAGAAGTTAGCATGTTGTATACAAGGATCCCATAAGGCATTAGAAATTAAGCCTGTCTTGAAACTCCAGATTGAGAAAGGTTATTTTAGGGTTCTTAAGGGTAAAGACATCTGGCACATAGTTGTTACTTGAAATGACTTTTAAAAAAAAAAATCTGTATGCTAAAAATAAAAATAAACAAACAAAAGTTGTGAAACAAGAAAAAAAAAAAAAAGGCCCAGGAGGATGGCTCAATGGTCTAAAGCGCCTGCTTAGGAAAACTTGGGAGGCTGCAGGGACGGCAGTTCAATCCCTGGCACCACATGCTGTGCCAGCCCTGCCCTCAGGGCAGGCTGAGCCAGCCATAAAAATAAAAATAAACAAACAAAAGTTCTGAAACAAGAAAAAAAAAAATTTAATATTTAAAAAAACCTGTATGCAGGGGCCCAGCGGGATGGCTTAGTGATCTAAAGCGCCTACTTGGGAAAGCTTGGGCAGCTTCAGGGACCGTGGTTCGATCCCCGGCACCACATGCTGTGCCAGCCCTGCCGGCTGAGCTGGCCATAAAAATGAGTGAATAAACAAATAAAGGTTCTGAAACAAGAAAAAATAAAATAAAATATTAAAAAACCTGTATGCAAAACTTTATAATTAATAATACACAGCTCTGGAGCTGAAAAACAAATTGCTTTAGTCTTACTAGTAGAGGTGGTTTTGCAGCAGAGTTAAGCACTCAGGTCTCTCCTTAATAAGATTCCAGGATTGTTGGAGTGAAGCTCTGAGAAGCAGCATAAAGCAATAGTTAGTTGTACAGACACTAGAACCAAACTACCCAGGTTCCTAATCCAATTCTATTGTTTACCAAACAAGCAAATTGAACCAGGTTGTTATTTAATAAGTTCCAGACTTTAGAATTACCATACTATTCATAATACCCAATACCAATACCCAATACTCAATTGGAACAACTTGAACTATATCTTTTTTTTTTTTTTTTTTTTTTGCTGGACGGGGGTTCAAGCTCACGACTTTGCACTTGGCAGAGAGGCACTTGTGCCACGGAGCTATCTCCCTGGCCCCCTTGAACTACATCTTGAGACCCTGTCTAAAAAAAAAGAAAGTAGTCCAAGTTGTTCCAACAACACTCAATTTATTATTCATAATACCCAATATCAATACCCATAATACTCAACTTCTTTATGAGGTAGATACATTTATTGTTTCTCAATAGCCTCTGTACCCTCATTTCTTCCTTTGTTAAGTAGAAATAATAATAAAAAAATCACTTCACAGAGTTACTGTTAGAATTACAATGGGTATAAATTGTATAGACTAGTATCTGGTACATAGGCACTCAGAGATTACAGGTATACCTTGCTGTATTATGCTTTTATTACTGAACTTTGCAGATATTGTGCTTTTAAAAGTTGAAAGTTTGCAGCAACACCGTGTCAAACAAGTATATTTGTAGCATCTTTCCATTACTTCAAAATCTTTATGGTAGATCTGGAAAAAGACCTAGGGATTTGGAGAGAAGATCAGACCAATCATAGTATTCTATGTTCAAAGCCCAACTTACAGAAAGCCCCTAAAGTTTTTCAACTCTATGAATGCTGAGAGAAGAAAGGAAGTGGTTTAAGTATCTGAAGCTACTAAATTTTGCTTTATGAGGTTTTAGGAGAGATGGCATCTCCATAACATAAAAATGCAAAGTAAAATAGCCATTGCTGATGTAGAAGCTAGAGCAAGTTGTCTAGATTTGACTAAGATTATAGACAAAGCTGGCAGTACTAAGCAAATCACTTCAATGTAGGCAATATAGCCTTTTTTTTTTTAATATAGCCTTATATTGGAAGAAAATAACATCTATGTCTTTTTTTATATTTTATTTTTTTTCTTGTTTCAGAACTTTTGTTTGTTTGTTTGTTTATGTTTATGGCCTTCTCAGCCTACCCTGAGGGCAGGGCTGGCACAGCATGTGGTGCCGGGGATCGAACTGCGGTCCCTGCAGCCACCTAAGCTTCCCTAAGCAGGTGCTTTAGACCACTGAGCCATCCTGCCAGGCCCCATCATCTATGTCTTTTGTAACCAGAGGAAGGGAATGTCTGCTTTCCAACTTTTCACATAACTGGTGACTTTCACTAGAGGCTCACATAACTAGTGACTTTCAGTAGAAGCTAACACTATTTGCCATTATGAAAACCTTAGAATTTTTTTTTTTTTTTTTTTTTTTGTCTTTTTGAGACAGGGTCTCGCTATGCAGCTCAGGCTAGCCTTGAGCTCACTTTTGTAGCCCAGGCTGGTCTCGAACTTGCACCGATCCTCCTGCCTCAGCCTCCCGAGGGCTGGGATTACAGGCATGAGCCACCACGCCCGGCTGAAAACCTTAGAATTTTTAAGAATTGTAATAAATATACTCTGCCTCGGCTGTCTTAATTGAACAACGAAGTCTAAAGGACAGTACATTTGGTTATAACATGGTTTACTCAATACTTTAAGCTAACTGTTGAGACTTACTGCTTAGGAAGATAGAAAATCCATTTTAC
>PVJA010058600.1:0-10027 GCA_004027025.1 Myocastor coypus
AAAAAAAAAAAAAAAAAAAAAAAAAAAAAAAAAAAAAAAAAAAAAAAAAAAAAAAAAAAAAAAAAAAAAACCACACACAGCTACTAACAAGCTTAAGGACATGGTTTTCTCCATTTTCTCATTTGGAAAATAGTAATCCATATTAATAAATTAAGAACCCCTGCAGTGAGACCAATACCAAAGCAGATGGCATGTAGGACTAAAGGCATAAGCCAAGACTAGCCAAGGCTAACCCAAGTGTTTCCTCTCCACTTATAAAATATAGGATGGGATAGAGGGGAAGAGGACAGAATTCTAGATACCTGAACTAACTGGTTTTTGTTATGGCTTGTATCTAGATATCCCCACAAAGGCTCTTGCAGTCATGGGTGGGGCTTTTGGAAATGACTGTATCTAGGATAAGTGATGCTGGGATCAAGGATGTGAGGTTGGGATTGATTCATGATAGAATGCTAGGATTAAGGTTGCCCCACTGTGGGTGTGAGTGCTACCCATGCTAAGGATGGGTATCCTGGTTAAACCATAAGAGACAGAAAGAGAGTTGTCTCTTTTCACTTGCTACTTGCTGCTTTTACTGCCTTTTTCCTGCCCTGAACTATTTCTCCTTTGTGATACTCTTCTACCATGCCACCCTTCCTTTGAGCCAGCCAACTATGAACTGAAACATCAATCTTTCCTCCTTTAACTTTGGGTGTTTGGTATTTTGTCCCTTACTTTTTTGAGAAAAAAAAGTAAGACAGTTTTAATATTTTGAAAGAGAGGAATTGACTGCCGCATGCAGCATCGTCTGCCTCAGTTACATGAGTGTTGGTAAAATGTAACATGCACCATTGGACAACGCTCCCACTGAGTCCCACAGATTCTAATAGGATCAGAGAGCTACTTAGTTGGGTTTTGATGTTGGAGCACTATTGCGTATTGGTTCAGAGCCAACTTATTTTATATTAAGACTGTCTAAATCTAAATCCTGTCATTTTGCCATTAATCTTGGACAGGTCCCTCAGTTTCCACCTCTGTAAAAGAGAAAATAATAAACTTTCTATCTCATAAGATTGATATGAGAATTAAATGAGTTAATTTCTATAGCACGATGCTCAGTTTGGCAGCACATATACTAAAATTGGAATGATAAACAGAGAAGATTAGCATGCTTCTTACACAAGGATGACATGCAAATTTGTGAAGTGGTCCATGTTTTTTTGTACTAATAGTGTTTAGAAAAGTTATCTTGTCTGCATCTTGTACTCTGAGCAACTACTATGAAGACAATACACATTGTATTAATGATTGTAGCTGTCCTAATAACAAGTTTTGAAATTTTCTCATTATTTCTTTCTTATTAAAATTAATAAAAGTTTAAAAAATTTCTATAGCATATTCAGAATGGTGTCTTACACAAAGTAAGGGCACTGTAAGTTATTATCATTATTACTTCTTAATAAGGGATGCAGAATTTGTATAGCAATGTTTTCAAATATACCAAGTACAATCACTCAGCATAAAAATATATTAAGGCCCAAAATGCCACCTCAGGCCTCCACAGCTCTATTCACCTAATTCTAAAATCATTAGCGCAGAAAGCTCATATTGAAATTGTGCAGTTTGAAAATTGGCTCCAACATGTAAATGTTCAGTGATTTAAAACAAACTGCAAAAAAGGACAAGTTAAGCTTTAACACTCAGGAGTTAATTTGAGTTCGTGTGACTAAAGCCAACCTATCTTTATTTATTTTTTTTCTTGAGCTAAAAATAAAACAAAATGAAAGGAAAACTTGCCTTATTGCAGGACAGGTGTCAAGCAGGTAGTGGTTCTGTCTACAGACCTGTACTGAGCCCTGCATGCTCTCTACCTCATTTTGCATCCCAAGACTCCTTGGTCTGGGGAATTCAGTGCTATTCCCCACAGCCACTGAGGCCAGACATACCTGCAAGCATTCATGTAAGAGGTCAGGCTCCCATAGTAGTTCCTAAGAACACTTCCACACACACACACATGCATGTATATGCATCATAGATAAAGAAATATGATATTACTAACCTAGAAAAATCAATCTTTCAAGATGTAACTACACTGAATTGTAGGTGGCAAGAAAAATTTTGTAGTACTGAAGCGTTCCACATATAAAAAAATGAATCACTTTTCTTTAGTCAAGTATTTTTGAGGCGATTGTATTTGTCCTAAACCTTTGCCTTCTGTCAGAATAGAGGTAACTCCAGTTAGTGTTTTGCCATCTTGATACAGATTT
This sequence comes from Myocastor coypus, assembly GCA_004027025.1. Lineage (NCBI taxonomy): Eukaryota > Metazoa > Chordata > Mammalia > Rodentia > Myocastoridae > Myocastor > Myocastor coypus. The sequence continues at coordinate 2,247 of PVJA010058600.1, forward strand.
TTAACTTTAAAGTTTTACATAGGAACTGGCAGCAGATTTTCTAATCACAACTCTAGATTTGTTGCTAGAAACATCTTCAGCTATGGAAATAGGAGCATGGTGACCAAACAAAAATACAACCAAAAACCTTCTGGTAGAAGCAACTCACCCAATTACCTTTAGGAAAGCAGATGAGATCTTATGGAACTTGAGAGGAAAAGATTACAGCATGTCCAATTTCCTGCTATATCTAAGAAATTGAAAAGAAAAAAAAAGTGATATACCAAAAAGGCGGGGGGGTGGGGGGCAGCAGAGGCAGGGAGATAGTTCAGTGGCATAAGCACCTGCCTGGTAAGTGCAAGATCCTGAGTTTGATCCCTGGTACCACAAAACAAGAACAAAAACAAACAAACAAACAAAAAGAACCAAAATGGCGTAAGCCACACTTAATATAAAATCTCACAATCCTGAGGAAGACTTCCGGTCCATGTTCTGGCACCTAAAGCCCAGGCTTCTGCGGCCATTAGGGTGGGGACCTAAGGGCCAGTCTGCCTGAGCTTCTTAAGGTGGCCACTTAATGCAACTAGTTGTGCTATGCTGCACAACAGGCTTGGACTTGAATTTGCTACTCCTCCTGCCATCTCCTTCACTGAATTTTTTTTTTTTTTCACATGTCTTGTTCTCCTTTTCTGCCCATTTTTCTTTTTCATTGAAAGCTACAACTGGTTTGTACATTATAACCATAAAAAAGTGTCATTTCTGCTTTGGGGAGGTCTTTTCAGAGGAGGTAAGACTGGAGCTGCACTTTGTAGCATAAGGGTCAAACAGAAGAAGAAAGATAACAGAAATGGAGGACGTATCTTGGACAATTAGGGTGAGTGAAAGATGCACTTATAGACTATACATTTCTTTCCTGGAGTAGCTTGATTGAGTACAAAACCTTCTGTTTTAGTCATAACATATCCATTCTAATTATTTTGGAAAATGTGCAGAAGACATTTTCTTAAATGGGGCTTCCTTCATGGTACAACCTCTGTTTATAGAGGGAAAGTGCTAATTGAAGGCCTCTTCTTGGCTTGCTGCACACTGCTTTTCCTTTCCCTGCCCTCCCCTGTGTTGTGTATTGTTGGCTTAGCATGAAGACCTTCACAAAGTTCAGTGTGAGGATCCTGTTTTCTGGATGTAGGAACTGTTCTTTCTCAGTGATGCTAGTGGGAGTCTCTTAATGACCTGGGAACACAGTTCTTGAAGAGTCGTTCCCAGCCATGGTTCTCCTGGCCAAATAAAACATTCTGGCTCCTAGGGATGAGTAATTTTAGCAAAACACTTTAGAATGTCGAAGTTCAGCTAAGTATGCAGCATTACTTTTTTGCATGCTTTCCCAAAGCACAGTTGACCAACTCTAGAAATACAGAAGAACCATTCCCTCAAAGTGAAAGTTAACTAAAATTAAACAAAATGAATTTAAAACTAGAGTCCAAACTTAATGATAATAAGAATTCAACATGAAGCTGTAATTTTTTCTCTAAATTTTTAACTACATAAAAATATAAAAATTAAGTGTACTTAAAGTGGTAGTGTTTTGATGGATGGATACACTGCATAATGTTTAAATGAAGTCAGAGCTATCTCCTCAAACATTTATTATTTCTTTATGGTAAAACAAATACAGTGTCTTCTTGTAGGGCTGGCCAGATAGCTCTTCAGACTAAAGCGCCTGCTCAGGCAAAGCACAACAGCCGGGATTCAATCCCCTGCGAGCTGTGCCAGCCCTACCTCCAGGGATCTCCAATCCTAGCTTTTTAAGGAATCTCCACACTGATTTCCATAATGGTTATACCAGTGAGCACTCCCAGCAACAGTGGAGGAGGATTCATTTTTCTCCACAGCCTCTCCAACATTTGTGGTTGGCTGACTTCTTGATGTTAGCCATTCTTTATGGGGTGAGATGGAATTTCAGTGTCATTTTAATATGCATTTCTTGAATAACAAATGATGTTCAACATTTTTTCATATATTTAATTGCCATTTGTATTTCTTCTAAGAAGTATATATTCATCTCAGATGACCATTTTTGGTTTGGATCTTTGAATTGGGGGGAGGGGATGATTTTCTTAATTCTTGTTATATTCTACAAAGAAAGGCTTTTTCAGAGAGACAATTGGCTATGATTTTTTTCTGTTTGTGGGTAAAACAGCTGTACTAGCAGTGCATGTTGTGCTGAGTTGGGCAGATGTGTTAAGTGAGCATGCTAATATGCAGCCTCATATTTTATCACAATTGTGAATATTAGAAATGAAATTTAAAACATTACATAAACGCTACTAAAAATAGAAATAGTGTCTTTAATTCATCTATATTATAAAAATATTGTATTTTTAATTCAAACTTGATTCCAATGAAGTATCTTTAAGCTATCTCAATTACAAAGCCTTAGTATATATCCATTAAGTCATTGGCGAATTTAATCCAGCTCACTATTTTGGTCCTTGGGTAGTGCCAAGATATTGGCATCACTTTATATTTCTGGTGATTTGTAAATTTAGAGTCTTTCTTTCTTACTCATCTTTACACTTTCCTCAAAGTAATCTTAGTAGCAATTATTTATACATTATGATAACTTTTTATTTCTTACATTTTTAATTTTTTAGAGTACAAATTAAAGCAGAAAAATTCCAAGTGATACACATTTTCACTTAACCAAGTAATATTAATTCCACAGTATTTGTTGTAGTGCATAGTATTGTCTTCTAGCCAGTTATTCATATTATCAGATAAATGCATGTAAAATTAGAAGAAAACAAGTATAAGAAATTAAGAAGAGAAAAAGCACAAACAATTGAAAAAGGAGATAAAAGAAATTAAAGCATTAACTGTTCCTTTCCAAAGACCAATCAGAAATGTACAGTGCTGTTGTCCAAACCATCCTACTTACATACAATAGATAAATCTCTTTCCCCTACTCCTTCTCCTGTCATTCTCCTCAGCTCAGTAACTCCTTTTCAATTAGTTCGTTCCCTTTTCCCAGTATCTATTGTATGCTCAGATTCCATTTTTCTTCTTCAGGTTCTCACAGTAAGTAGACAATGTGAAATTTAAGCATGTGGGTCTTATTTATTGCACTTAACAATGTGTTCTCTAGTTGCATCCATTTACCAACAAGTTTATCCTATTTTATAGTTGAATAATATCCCTTTGTATAAACATACCACATCTTCTTTATCCATTGTTTAGCTGATGGGCAGTTGTGTTGTTTCTACAATTTAGTTATGAAAAATTGCAGCCATAAAATAGGTGCACATATATTGCTGTGGTATGATGTTTTCAGTTCTATAAAGAGGGGAATAGCTGGCTTGAATGGGACCTCCAATCCTAGCTTTTTAAGTGATTTCCATAGTGGTTATCCCACTCTGCACTCCCACTAACAGGGCAGAAGGGGTCCTTTCTTTCCAAAGCCTCTCCAGCATTTGTTACTGGCTGATTTCTTAATGTTAATCATTCTTTCTGGGGTGAGATGGAATTTCAATGTTGTTTTCATTTGCATTTCTTGAATGACCAATAATATTGAACACTTTTTCATACATTTACTTAACATTTGTATTTCTTCCTCTGAGAAGTATATATTCATGTCAGAAGCCCATTTTAGATTATGTCTTTGAATTTGGAGGACGTAATATTTTTTAATCCTTTATATGTTCTAGATAAAAGGCATTTGTCAGAGGGAAAGTCAGGTACAATTTTTTTCCAAATTTATGGATTTCTTTTTACTCTGTTGGAGATTTGCTTTCAATTGCAGAAACTTTTCAGAAAAGATGAGATCCCAGGTTTTGATTCTTTCAAGTATTTCCTGTACAGTTTGGTTTCTGTTCATGAGCTCTCTACCTACTCCTGTGTCTTTAAGATATCAACCTATACTTTCCTACAGAAGATTTGGTGCTTCAGTATTAATGTTTATTTTTTTCTGTTTAATAAAGATCTTTTATTGTCTCAGTAAAATATCACATATTGGCTTATAATCCAGAGGCTTGTTTCTGTGGCTGCATCAACTCTTGGATTTTACTCATCTGGCTGTTGAACTGTTCCCTTTTCAGAAACATAGATACCATCCAAAAATTTTCTGATATCCTTGTTTTTGACTGTTGTGGCTTGCTGAATCAAAGCAGCTGAATTTGAAACAAGCTCAATGTCATTTCCTTCAAGGATGAGCTCATCTTTCTGGGCTTGAGATACTGAGCAAGCAACACCTGCCCTCATACGAACTTGACGAATGTATTTTTCACCTAAGAAATTCCGAATTTCGACAAGAGACCCATTCTCCTGAATAACAACGTTGATGGGAAAGTGAGCATACACAGATCTCATCTTGTAACGGAAGCCCAGCGTGACCCCCTTGATCATGTTCTGTACATGGCTACAGATGGTGCGGACAGTTGCCAACTCCTTTCTGTTTCCCCACCATTTGTCAACCCGGAGCCTCTTCGTTTTCTTCCCAAGGAGACTGAGTTCCACATTGATGTGGTTGAAGTCCCACCGTAGGGTTCCTCTGGGGCCCTTCACAATAACTGTGCGTCCTTTCAGAGTGATGTCAACATTTTCTGGAATGTCAACAGTCTGATTGCTAAGAATGGTCTTCATTCTTGCATCAGATGCAGCAAAAAGAGCAGTTTTAATGTTTAAATCTTTGATCCATTTTGACTGTAGTTTTGTGCATAGTGATAGGCACGGATCTAGTTTTAGCCTTTGACATGTTAAAAGTCAGTTTTTCCAGAAACCCTTTATTAAAGAGGCCTTCTTCCAGTGAGCCTGTTTGGCTCCTTTATGAGAGATAAGGTGGCTGAGTGTGTTTGAAGTTGTGCCTGCATCTTCTAACCTATTCCACTGATCCTCAGGTCTATCTCTATGCCAGTGCCATTCTGATTTTATCAAAGCAGATTTACTATTATATTATATATTGGGTCAAGGATTATGATACCCCCTGCTTTCCCTTTGTTTCTCAAGGATTGCTTTTGATATTCTGGTTCTCTTCTGGTTCCAAATGAATTTGAGAAAAGTTTTCTCTAACTCTGTGAGGAATACTAATGGTATTTTAATTGGGATTGCATTGAAACTGTTTAACAATTTTGGGAATATGGGCAATTTTACCATGTTCGTTCTTCTTATCCAAGAAAATAGAATATTTTTCCATTTTCTCAAATCCTCTTCAGTCCCTTTTCTCAGAGTACCATAATTTTCACTGTATAAATCTTTTATGTCCTTTGTGAGATTGATTGCTAAGTATTTATATTTTTGGATATTTTGAAATATAGTTTCCCTAATTTCTCTCTCAGTGAAGTCCTGTTTTGTATAAAAATGCTCCTGATTTTGGGGTACTGACTTATATATTAATACATTGCTGCATTTGGTGATTAGATCTATAAGTTTCTTGGTGGAGTTTTTGAGGTCCTCTATGTATAGTATCATGTCATCTGCAAATAATGACCACTTCTTTTCCAATCTTTGTTCCTTTTATTTTTCTCTTATCTAATTGCTCTGGCTAATGTTTCCAGAGCTGTACTGAATAAGAGTGGAAGCAGTGGATATCCTTATCTTGTTCCTGATTTGACATGTCACGTATGTTAAAATTTATCTTACGTAGGTGGGTGCTCCTACATTGGGTGCATATTTATTTGTAATTGTTCTTTCTCCCTTTTTCAGTTTTCCCTTAACAAGTATGCAGTAACGTTCTTTATCTCTGAATGATTTTTGGTTTGAAGTTGGTATTGTCAGCAACCAAAATAGCTGCCCCTGATCTTTTCTGATTTTCTGTAGCATAGAGAATTGTTTTCCATCCTTTGACTTTTAATGTGTACATTTCCTTTAGAGTTAAATGTGTTTCTTGTATGCAACATATTGATGGATTTTGTTTCTTATTTTACTCTGCTAGTCTGTTTCTTTTCATTGGTGAACTGAGGTCATTTACATTGATGGTTTTAACTGATGCATACTGGCTTATCTTTGTCACGTTATTCTCCTGCTGTAGGTTTTGTACTTTTTCCTTTAATTGCTTGCTCTTTGGTGGTTCCATCTCAGAAATAAAGCTGTGATCATTTCTGTCTCTTTGTAGAAGATCTGTCAGTACTCTTTGTAGGGTTGCTTTGTTGGTCATAATTTCAGTTGTTCTTTGTCATGGAAGGATCTTATTTTGCCACTGAATTAGATAATTTTACAGGGTACATTAATCTGCATTGGAAGTTATTTTCTTTCAGGATCTGAAATACTTCACTTCAAGCTCTTCTTGATTTGTTGGTTTGTGCTGAAAAATCTGTCATAATTCTGATGGCCTTTCCATTGTTATGATCTTTTTCTTCTCTCTAGCTGCTTTTAATATTCTCTTATTTTTGCTGAATTTCTGAGATCCTGATTATTATGGTGTAGGTGTAGATTTATTGTGATTATGGCTGTGTGGAGTTCTATATGCCTTGTTTAGCAGTATGTCAGGTTCTTTTCTCATGTTTGGAAAATTTTCTGCTAATACTTCTATGAATAATCTTTTGTCATTTGTGCTGTCTCGTGCTGCTTCATTGACACCTATAATTCTAATCTTATATATTGGGTGGTTATTTCCTAGTTCCTTGTTAGTTTTAATAAATCTTTCCTTCCATGTTCATTAGTTGTAAGTCTTCAAGGTCTGAAAGTCTATTTTCAGTTTTATTAAAGCAGTTTTGCCTACTTTCAATGGAGTTCTTAATTTCCTGGATATCTGTTTGAATCTGTTTCATGCATTCTAATTCTGTCTTATATTGTTCATTCAGTGTTTCCATCATTTTTCTATTTTCTGTTTTTCTATTTATGTCTTCTTTAGTTGTGCTGAGCAATTCTTTCACAATTGTTGTCCTTCCTTTTTGGACCTGAAAGATTTTTTCTAATCTTATTTCTTCTATGGACTGATGGGCTTGTTCCTTTTCTTTAGTTGCTCTCATTTCAGAGATTTCAGGTATGTGATTTACAAGTTCTCCTATGTCGTGTCTCATGGATTTTTTTCAGGTAGGCTAGAAGATTGAGATGGCCTTTTGCTTCTGAATTTTGGCATTTTTGAAGCTCCCAGTAATCACCCAGACAGAGTCCCACAGACCACCGAGAGTCCACCAACGTTGTTAAATGGTTCTAGAAAAGTTCTGTGCCCGCAAACACTAGAGCCACAGATCTCAGCTCTCCTGCATCCTGAAGGCCACTCACAGTCCTCCTAAATTCTTAGAAGTTCCAACTGGCACCAGTAGAAGCTCCACACCTGCACACAGGGAGAGGTTTAAGGAAGATCAGAGTTTATCAGAGTCCCATTGGCTGCCCAGAGTCAGCCAAAGTTCTTTTTTTTTATTTAATATTTTTATTGTATAAATTTAACAATGGTTATATTACATATTTTCATCATCAGATCAGTTTAGATTAATACATATAGGTATATAAGATTGATCAAACAATTAAACATTAACACATTCAATCAACATTACTTTTTTTTTCTTTCCCCCTTATTTTAAAAGTTGACACATTACATATTGTCCTCACAATAGTTTTACAGAGCACAGTGTGTGGGCATGACCCACCACCCTATTGATGTTGCTAAAAAGAAAAAAAAGAAAAGGGAAAGAAAGAAAAAAAAAAGAAGAAAGGAAAAGAAAATTCTTCTCTTTGGAGTAAGAGGAAGCAGATGCATACACAGTCAAATGTTCTGCAATTGCAGTGGGCCACCAGTGAAGCTTATAATGTTGGAGGCTATTGATCTAAGCCTCCTAAAGCTCATCTCACCAATCTAGCTCTGTGTTTCA
>PVJA010058601.1:0-10037 GCA_004027025.1 Myocastor coypus
CCACTTTTTCCTACCTTGAAAGCATGGAATTGAGTTATCATTTCAAGAGTGCAAACAAGCAAGAAGAAAGACTGAGTCAGAATGTCCAACCTAACTGAAAAATACTATGGAAGGAGAATTTTTTTTCCTATTAAGTAGTACAAGGTTAGAAAACTATAGTAATTAAAATAATGGGGAATGCTTTCAATATTAGAGAGACCACTAGAGTGGTACGAAGCCCAGAAGCTGAGTGGCTCCTGTATGGAAGGTGGGAGCTAACAGCTAAGCTGCCTTCTGGGCTAAGGCCAAGAGTTTTTATCTAGTGACCTTGTAGACACAGGGTAGAATACCAGGAACAGAGAGGAAAGGAGAAGCAATAGCATTCCGGAGTCTCTGAGCTTGTCTGGGGAATTACTTTGATTCTGGTGTGGTTTTTCTGCTCAGCAAATTCTGCCCCTTTCCAAGAGAGAACAGATGGACTGAAGCTTTGTTGTGAATTCATTGTAGAAGAGGAGACAGTCCTGTAGAAGGGCAGGCACTTACTTTTCTTTTTTTTTTGTCTTTTTGAGACAGGGTCTCGCTATGCAGTTGAGGCTGGCCTTGAGCTCACTTTTGTAGCCCAGGCTGGTCTCGAACTTGCACCAATCCTCCTGTCTCAGCCTCCTGAGTTCTGGGATTACAGGCGTGAGCCACCACGCCCCGGCTTACTTCTCTTGGCTTGAGGAGATGGGCCTTCTCTATGCCCCCAGGTAAGTCACTTATGCTAATCACTAGCACTTACTAAGCATTTACTATTGTTGCTGGCAGCTGAGTTAGCTAGAGATCTCATAGGCACTCAGGCTGGAGAAGGCCCTCTAGGAGACAGCATGGAAGATGACTTTGTAACTTGGGGAGAGAGAGAGAGAGAGAGAGAGAGAGACCCTTGCTGTGGGCCAGACCTCAAGATAAAAGATCAAAGAAATGCATAACTCCCTAAGGAGAGACATCAGGGGCTATTCTATAACAGACCTATTCTAAATAGGTCTCTCACCTTGAGGAGGCCTGGAGGAGTCACTAATCCAGGCCCCTACAGGAAAAGTCCCTGTTCTGTATTCATGCCGTTTGCTACTTGACTTGCGTCCCCATTTGGTCCTGGATCTTATCTGAGTAATTGTGCTGGTAATCTTATTGGTTGACCCTAGTTTTGTCCCATCTCACCACATGGTTTTGCTCTATGAAGTTCCCTGGAAGAGAGATTTGAGAGCAATCCACTGGGGTCCCCTTCTGTTCCTGTCTCAGACAGGAGCTTTCTTTCCCCCAGTAAATATAATTTGCTCTTAATCTTTCAGGTTAGGAGTTTCATTCCCCATATTTTCATGGGCCAGGCACCCTTGCAAGGGTTTTACATGCTTTGTTTAATCAAATCTTTGCTAGCAATTCTCTGATGATTGTCATAGCAATCTTTATAGCCAACCCATAAGCTACGCCAGCGCTTACTGAGTGATTGCTCTGGATCAGGGGTGGGTCTGGTACTTTCTGAAGCAATCCTTTGTAATATCATTTGCCTCAACTTTCAAGGGAAGAGATAGAGGATCAGAGATGTTGAATGGCTGAGTGATGTGGCTAGAGGAGTTTGAGCATTCAATGCAGCAGTCACTGAAATTTGAGCACTCAATGTTTAAGATTTTTAGGGGCCCTGTGGCTTAGCTTAGTTGTTGAAGAGCCTGCTCTAGCAGATGCTTTCAGGAGCAGGGGACAGGGGTTCAATCCCCAGCTCCACATGCCTTACCCGACCCGCCCTTAAGGCAGGTTGAGCCAGACCCCCCCAAATAATAATAAATAAAAATAAAAATTTTTTTTAAAAATCATTTATTTATTTATTTAGTTACTTATTTATTTGGTACAGGATCTCACTATGCAGCTCAGACTCATGGCGATCCTCTTTTCTCAGCTTCCCCAGCACTGGGGTTACAAGTGTATGCCTTGTTTCCATGGCCTGTTCAGCACATCCAAGGTTCCAGGGCCGGCATGGCATATGGTACTAGGAATTGGGATCAAACCTAGGTCCTTGCCCTTGCCAGGCAAGTGCTTAGATTGCCAAGCTATCTCCCCAGCCAATGAGCACTCAGTTTAAAATGGCCATGACACTGTACCAGTGTGGATGCCTCTATGTTTCTGCAGGAGACTGAGTTATGTATTTACTAACATTCCTTTCAGTTCTAGAGGTACCACCCTTCTAAGACAGAGTGCTTCCAGGACCTACCCTGAAGATGGTTTCTGCTGCTGCCACTCATGACCAGATACCAACCGCCCCATCCCAGATACTCTCTGTATCCAGTGGTCTTTGTCAAGTGAGCCTAGTGGTGGTCAAATTCCAGGACAATGTTTTAAAATAATTCTAGGTAATCAGAAGGATAAAAGTGTTAACTCAGAGCTGGCCCCGATAGCTCAGTGGAGTAAAGCACCTACTTAGGCAGAGCACAGTGGCCAAAGTTCAATTCCCAGTGTGCATTGCTGGTCCCACCCCCGGGATGCGCTGAGATGGTGATTAAGACTGGGTGTGGTGGTGCATGCCTGTAATCCCAGCACTTGGGAGGCTAACACAGGAGAATCACTAGGGATCTGATCTGTGAAGTGAGACCATGTAATACAATTTTTTTAAAAAGTGTTAACTCTTGTTTTAGACTTTAAAACTTGGTAGGATGTGCCTGTTTATTTTATTGTGGTGAAGCAAAAATCAAAGGTGTGGTCTCAAGGGTGAGGTTGATGGACCCACAACAGAAGAACAGGATGCCAAGGCTGAAAATTCTTTGTTTATATCAAGCGCTGTTTTCACACCCCCTCTTTCACAGCCTCAGAGCTCTCCAAACTCTCTCATGGAGACCCATTAGTATGTTGCAAACCAGAACAAATGGACTGAGTCCATGGATGGTAAGGAAGCTGCTCTCAGGAGCTTCCACGGTGGGAGCTAAGTCCTGGCCTTGACATGCCTAGTCACTTCCACCTCAGTTCCAACGGTGCACCCTTTTAACCTCTCTTCCTCCTCCTGGTAGATGCTGAGGCTTCTCTTTGTTCCACAGACAGGCTGCCACAGAGACCAGATCGATCTCCACCTCAGAAAAAGTCGGAGTGTGACCTCGAGCTGAGGCCTCTTGGCAGAGCTCCCTGGGAAGGGAAGCCCAGCCAGGGGAGCCGCAGCTGGCCCAGCGTGAGCAAATGAGAGCAGGAGCAGCTCAAGGACTCCAGCTGCTTGGAGATGCTTCTCCTTCCAGGGCTGGATGCCAAGGAGGGTTCGGGGCGTGGGCTGTCCCACAAGGTGCATGCTTTGCGAGCAGTGTAAGAAGGGACTGACGTGAGAAGCTGGGTTGACACAGCAGCATTGTCCATTGGTGCATGTGGCTTGGGTTGGGCACACAATCTCAGATGGGCCAGAATGGGATGTGACTAGGTTCTGGATGATAACAGAAATGAAGGGATTGGCACAGTGATAAACCAGAGTGCTTGGTCTTCTTTGGATCATAAGTAATGTGTAATGCACTCGGCCTGATTTTTGGTTTCTCATTGCAAGTTACTCCCCAGCACCAATGTGGAGTGAGTTTCCAGGTCCATCTTGGTACTGAGAGGATGGGAACAGGCTGAGGCTAAGACTGTGAAGGATCCGAGCCTGTGCTGAGGGGTGGAATTCAATATTTTCTGTACTGCATTCAGCATAACATGGCGTGAGATTTTTTTTTGGAGGCAGGTGATGTCAGTTTCACAATTAGGTAGGAAAATTACCACTGTTAGAACCAGATGACACTAATACTGCAACACCACTGCCCCAAATGATCATTTTGAAGGCTTTAGACAATATTAGGGTAATTTGAGACACACACAACAACACCTGTGCAGTGCTCTGGCCATGCAGTATAATGTTAAGTGCATCTGGAGGCAGTCGCAGATACATTCAAACAGAGGAACTCAGTACTTAACAGAAGAGAGATGATAATTTTCAATCTTAAATGACAAAGTTTGTAGAGGATGGTTTCAGCTCAAAGGACATAAAGTCTTAGATTCCAAATTGGAAGAAAATTCTATGGAAGTTATCACTGGGTCAAAAGACAAAAATGCAATGCAGACAGGAGAGTAAATAAATAAATATGTAGAGAGAAAGAGAGATTCCCACAAAGAGAGACACACGCATATAGGGACAGAGATCGGCAGAGACAAAGAGCAAATGATAGAGCCAGTGGGACAAGCTGTTAACATTAGGTGGATACAGGTAGACTATATTCAACTGTTCTCTAAACTGTTCTTAGTATCCTATCTGTGAAAATTTAGAGTTATTTTCAAATGAAAAGAATCCATCAGACTGCCAGGTGTGGTGGCTCATACCTATAATCCCAGCACTTGGGAGGCTGAGGCAGGAGGATCGGTGCGAGTTTGAGACCAGCCTGGGCTACAAAAGTGAGCTCAAGGCCAGCCTGAACTGCATAGGGAGACTCTGTCTCAAAAAGGAAAAAAAAAAAAAAATCCATCAGAACACTGTTGCATGTCAGGCACACGTTGAGGGCTACGAGGACCCACCTAGCAGTGCAGCTGTTGGCTGTGCAGGGTCAAATGTTTTCTCATCACTTCCTCCCCCGTTATAACCAACAAAATAAAAACAGCCTTGTCAGTGAGCCAACACCATTCTTAATGTTCACAAAAAGAAAACAACTGAAGGGCTCCTAGTAAGCAGGCAAATTTGTTTTATTAATTGGAACTCATTATTAGTATTCCATTGGTATTAGGGAAGAACAACTGTGATTTTAAAAGATAACCCAGGAAATCAGGCTTGAAGATCGTTCATAGCATTCATTATATGAATGAATCCTTGGAACGCCATATTGCATGCCCATGTGGCTTTCTGAGAATGAGTTAGCTCATCTGTAATCCCCCATGGAAAGTGGTCTTTCTCTGAGATGCTTTCTAGCCCATCCACGTACAAACTTTTACATCAACCCTAGGCCTCGGAGAATCCACACCTTTACTTTCTCACCTTATCCTACATCTGGGAATTGGTGAGATATTTGTTTCATGTTTGTCACATAATGGTTTGATGGTTTTCTTTCAGGTGAGATTAAAATGTCCTAGTGACGCAATGATCGTATCCAAGGGAAGACCCTTGGATGTCACATATCAGTCAGAGTTTCATTCTGGAAGTGTTGTTGGGTTAATGAACACTGAGGACAGACAAAGTTCGCTGTGCTCTCCCAGCAGACCTGTGGGACAAGCATGGGGGTAGCTGTACCCTGCACAAGTTGATATGGCGAAGCTGCAGGACACAACATCAGGGTAGATTGAGAAGACGTGGCTGCCCATGGGAGCCCTTCTTTCCCAGTGCACATCACTGCTCACCCTTCCCTTTGAGGCATGCTGCCCCAGGACACAAGGCTTGCCTGTGCTGAAGAATGTCACCAGGACACCACCCGGGAGGCCCTCCTACTCCATCACTTGCAGTGTGATGGCCCCTCCATGCCAGGATTGGTCGCGTTTGGGTCAGATCTTTGAGGGGCTTGCTTCTCAGCATGTCTGTAGAATGAGCTGGGGACAGTGAAAGGGGCGGAAGCTCGGGTTATTAGAGACAGTGACTGTCTCAGGTGGGAAGGGACAGGAGCCTCGGGAGAGGTACAGAATGGACCAAAGTGTCACAATCTCTCTCTCTCCCTACCCTACAAAAAGGGTAAGGAACAAAGAAAGAGTTCAAAAGCTGGGGCAGGCTTCCAGCAGGCATGAGCAAGCAGGGACACTGGGAGAGAGATTTGTCTCTCATCTCTTTTTCCTTTTACTCCTTTTTAAAAATCAAGGCGGAGCACCCGGATGTGCGGGCAAGTGCTGGTGGGCATTCCATGCCTCTATTGTACCTTTCAAGCTCTTCTGGAAGATTTTTGCATCAACTTTCTGTACCTCTGTTCTCACTCACTTTTACTGTAATAACATTCCTGCGTCACTGACGCTGTGCTCCAGTGGATGAGAAATAGCATCGTTAATCAATCACCTGACACTGTTTAACTTGTGCTTGCTTTGGCAGCACCTGTACACAATGTTTAACTTGAGCTCCTCCCTCCTGGTAGTACTGTTGTCGTACCTTGTGATCCTCATAGCCATATGTCAAGCGTATTCTGCAGAAGAAAAAGAAAAAAAAAGCTTTCCTACTTGCGCGGTGGTGGTCTTCTACGGGACTCTCTTCTTCACGTACATGCAGCCTAAGTCTGCTCAGTCCTCGGATACTGATAAACTGTCCTCTGTGTTTTACACTCTAGTGATCCCCGTGATGAACACATTGATCTACAGTATCAGGAACAAAGAAGTCAAAAATGCCTTCTACAGGGTCTTCAGGAAGAAGTTTAAAATGTGTTCTTAGTGTGCCCTATAGAATGCTAGCCTCAATGAATAGGAGTTTCTGAGCAGAGGATGCCATTTGACAACTAAATCTAAACTGGCTTTGTCACTGGGTTACATTCCTTTTCAAGAGGAATACTTACTTTCTCTCTATAGGCAAAATCCACATAATATATCTGTATTGAGAACTGTATTATTGTCTATATATTGAATCTGATTATACCCTTGAATTAAACATCTGTCCCCCTCTCCCCCCAAAGAAATAAAGGCAGGGGGAGACTGCACAACTTTTCCTCGGTCCTCAGAAGCAATAGGTAATTTGATTCTACACCCGGGGCTGGTGAGCTGGCAGCTGGTTTCCCTTTATCTGAGCTCGGAATCTGAAAACCAATCACAGAATTTGCGCTGTTCCTGGGACACATTCTGGGCTCCTGTTACAAGCTGCAGACTTGTAATGATCACCTGAGCCCAAGCCAGACCTTTCTCCTGCCTTTTTGCCTTCCCATTTGGTCTCTGTCCAAAAACTCCTTTTGAAATTTGCTTATTCTTCCTTTGGAAGCATCTGGCTGTCATATTGTGATTTACACTTCTGCTTTTTCAGCAAGGCACAAATCTTTTGGTTTCGTGTTCCCATTTTAGATGAAAAGTTGGAATTTAAAACTAGCACATCTGTGTGTGGGAGCTTTGAAAATACAAAACATAATGGTATAGTAAAACAGCTTGCTTATGAAAAGAAATGCTTCATTAACTTGAATTTTTGCTGATGCCTCATCTTTTTGGTTGTCGAATTTTATATCTGGCCAAGTGTGGTGGAAAGAACATGATTCTAAAGTGGAACAGATGTATAGAAGCAATGGGGGCAGCGACACAATTTCCCCGGCACCCGCCGAGTCTCTGCTCAGCCCCATCTAACCCACTTGCCCACAGAACTGGAACAGGGTCCATTTGCCTTCCTCTCAGCCACAGGGAGGGTAGACTGCCTTCCTGGGGACCACTCCTATTTCTCTGGTTTTCTCTGTGGCCTGGGATTCCTCCACGTACAGGAAATATTTTTCCACAAATAGTAGCAAAGTTGAACATGCAGGTATCCCCAGCTAGGTGATGTGTCAACTTTAGCAGAAACCTCTGTGTTCAACAGAAAACATACATACACTAGGCTCCTTCCCTAATGAGGGCTTAGGGAGGGAAGACAGCCGAGAAGAGTATGGGAGATCACAGAGCTGCTGCTATGGGCAAGAAAGAAATTGAGAGTTCTGAACAACCACACTTTCTCCTTCTTTTAAAAAGCAAGGCCCTAAACCCTTGGGCCTATTCCATAACCTGATCTGCAAGCCCCCATCAATGTAATATTATCCACATTTCACAGAAGAGGGGGCTAAAGTCCAATGAGATCCATTGGTTTATCAAAGTCCAAGCAACTGGAAGAGGGCCGAGACAGGACTTGTGCAAATGTCTGTTTGTCTCCACAGCTCTCGTATATGGGTATCTTGACCTTGAGCCACAAACAAACAAAGAAAGGCACAGCTGGAGGGATTGGTGCTAGTTTACTAACTCCATCTCGGTGGAGTCTTATTACACTGCTCCATCATTCTCTGCCTAACCATGGACCTAGTGATGACACACAGCAGCTCCTCCCACTGATTTCTGGGAATCTTCCTGTTGTCTTGCTGTCTGTAGAGCAATTGTCTTGCTGTCTGTAGAGCAATTGTCTTGCTGTCTGTAGAGCAATTGTCTTGCTGTCTGTAGAGCTCTGTAGAGAGCACCAATGGGCCCGGTGCTCTGTGCTGATCATTACTAGGGCGTGATCTCTAATACCAGACTATCCCTGAATTTCTCTGTGTTATGCAGTTCTCCCATCTGAAATGTTAGGAGGATGACCTGGAGGACTGGTTCTCAGTCTTGGCTGTACATCAAAATATCTTATCGGCGTTTGCCAGATAATATTCTACACCAGTGAAATGGAAATTGCCATGGGTGAGATCCAGGCATTTGCATTTGAAAATCTCTCCAGATGATTCCTATGCATAGTTAAGTTTGAGCATCAGGGTACTAAATGGCTTCTAAGGCTCTTCCAAATGTTACATATTCTTTTCAACATCTGCCTGTGAACTCCACGTCACTAGAGAACTGATAGGTCTTGTGCCCCAGACCTCCCACCACCTCATGAGCACCTAGAACCATCACAGCCCATTCCTGCATCCCACAGTGCCCCAACTTGAGCCCAGGAACAATGCAACTGCCCCGCTTATACTCAGCATCCTTGTTCCCTCAATGACAAGCCACCCCCCCTCATGTCACCCCTCCTAAATCTGTCTCCTCAACTCCTCTAGCCCATGCATAAAAGACCCAGCTCAATAACGTAATAATGTAGATTCAGATTCTCCTTTGGGTTACTACAGGAGGTTCCCATAGACCCCTCACATCCATGCTGTCAGTGCTCCCCCCCCTGTATTTAGGGCAAGGTTTACAGGATCTCACTATGTAGATGGGACTCGTGATTCTCCTGCTTTCAGCCTCCCAAGTGCTGGGTTTACAGGCGTGCGCCACCGCTCCCTGTCTCAGTCGCTCTCTCAGTGTGCTGTTGGGGTGGAGCCAGCAAGGCACGGCGCGACTGAACCCCCGCCGCTGTGCTCTGCCTAAACAGGTACTTTAGTCCACTGAGCTATGGGGCTGCCCCTTGGCTGTGCTCTTTACTGAGTCTTCATCCTTTACCTAACACAGACATTCAAGGCAAACCCTCCATAAGGTCCACACTCAACTTTCCCTGAGAAAGTTACTTCACTGCAGTTTACTTAACATAATCTTGGATGAATAAATAAAAAAATATAATCTTTGAAGTCTGTTTGGTGATCCAAACATGGAATAGTCTTTTCTAGTTTTAAGAAATAGGAAGAATGAATGGCATAATGGAACCATTCATATGCCAGTATACTAGTCACTACCCTAGAGTTCACTCTAAATTATACCCTGGAATTCTAATATAATCCAGTTGCCCAGTACTAAACAAATTCATTTGAGCTGAAAACTACTAAATTCAAGCTGGGTATTAAGAGGCAAATAGTGGCTTGATGAGCACCTAGTTGACTGTTGCAGTGTTTTCCCCTTTCCTGTCCGGTTGTTTAAGACCAGGTCTTGCTCTGCAGCTCAGGCTGTCCTTGAATTCGCTACGTAGCCCAGGCAGACCTCAAATTGAAGTAGTCCTTCTGCTCAGCTTCTGCAGCGCTGGAATTACAGTTGTACACCACCATCCCTGGCTTGGCTGTTAGAGTTTAAATCAGCTCCACTAAGGAGCTGATAGGTCTGACCCTGGGACCCACATCCATACCATTGCATTAATTATTACTCTAAAGTTCATTCTAAATGATTTGCTGTTGTTCCTGGAGTCCTAATGTACTGGCATCTCCCAAGACTTATGGATTGTGGGCTTGATCCCAAGTGCAGCAACGTCTAGGGGTGGGGCTAAAGGTGGCTGGATTGTGGGCTCACTGCTCTCCTCAATGAAAAAATCCAGCAAGGATCTCCTAGATGGACGGACACTGGTTTTGTTGTAGGCAGCTGAATTAGATAGAAATATTATAGGCAGTCAGACAGGGCCAGGCCCTAAGGGAGACAAGATAGAAGACAAGGTAACTTGACAGCTTTGCAAGAGGCAGACAGCCCTGCTGTGGGCCAGACCTCAAGAGAAAAAAAAAAAAAAAAAAAAAAAAAAAAAAAAA
>PVJA010058603.1:0-10016 GCA_004027025.1 Myocastor coypus
ACAATAACATTTTGCCCATGGACCCCCAAAGTCTCACATACATCCCTTTCTGCAGAAGGCATTTTAATCCATCTCTAAGAGTTGCCAAAGTCCCAACAGTTTCAGCATTGCTGAAAAGTCCAAGTCCCAAGTTTCCTCCAAGATCCAAGGCAAACTCTCAACTGTGAGCCCCTATACAAATAAAAAGTTAAATTCATTCAACATTAAAAGGCACAAAATAAATACTGCCATTCTAAAAGGTATACACAAGAGGATACAAACCACTGGGGCTAAAACAAGTTCAAAATCCAGCAGGGCAAACATTAAGTCCTATAGTTACATGTGGAACATCCGAGGCAATCCGTGGCAAATTGTGAGCTCCATATGGCTCCACCCCTCTGGCATTTGTGGTGGTTGTAGCTCCCATGGCTTCTCTCTTAGGCTGGCTTTGCTCTCTCTTTGCAGTTTTCCTCAGATGATCCACATTCCTGGCTTTTCCAAACTTCTAGGTTTTCCATAGAGTAGGCTTCTCACTCACAACTTCACACGCTGCCCATCCTGGGGTACACTGCCTGGCCTCCTAGGCCTTCTTTTGAAGTTGAGGTAGAAGCCTTCTTAACCTCAGAATTCCTGCATTTTTCATGCACCTAAAACCAATGACACGTGGATGATGCCAAGGGCTGCTGCCAGCTGGAGCAGTAGCTAAGCTTTCTTCTCTCTTAGCTGTAGGGATTGAGTGCCTGGATTTCTGAGCACTTTGACCCTGATTTCAAGAAGCAAATTCTCTATGCCAGTGCCATTCTGTAATCTGGTGTGGTTGCCACCTCCATTCTGGAACCTGGCGTGGCCACTGCTTCATTCTGAAACATGGAGTTCTGCAGCTTTCTCCTCAAAGCAAAGTCTCTCACCCTTGTGCTACTGAGGCTGCGAAGGGCAAGAACCTGCCACCTCCTATGATGCTCCCAGGATATCTTTGTTACTCTCCTGTTCCTCCTGGGCAGTGGAGATCTCAGCTCTATCTTTTCAGCCCACAGCCTTCCTGGTGCTTACTATCTGGCCAAGCTCACATTTTAAATCATTCTGCTGGGCTCTTTGCTCTTTATTCTCAACATATATTTGACTAAGATCCCCCAGAAGTAACCATGCCACTGCTCCAATATTTGACTCTTTGAGATTTCTTATGAAAGATTAATTAGTCCTCCATGTTTAAGTCAGTCTCAGGCAAAGTCTCTGGACATGGGCAAAATTCTGCCAAACTTTCTGCCAAGTCAAAACACAAATGATCTGGAGTCCAACAGCCAATGCAGTCATTTCCAGCAGAAGCCTCCCCAGTCTTTACAAACTGGCTTTCTATCAATCTTCTGGTCTGAGCTCTGACCAGAACCTCTCCTACAGAAGTGCCAAAACTACTCCAGCGCTTTCCTCATAGCGACATCTCCAAACCTTTCCTATGTATTTCCATAAGCCATTCCCAAAAGCTTGCAATCCACATGGTCAGATATAGCCACAGCAACAGCCCTACTCTTCTGGTACCAAATTCTATCTTACTTTTCTCTCACTGCTGAGACAGAAACCTAACACACAAGCTTAGGGGTGGAAAGGTTTATTTAGCTCACAGTTACTGGATGTTTTATAATTTAAAGCAGTCTAAATTACATAGCAAGACCTTGAGACTATGTCACTGTGTCCAGGATGATCTGCTCCATATCTCTAGAGAGACCACCACCTGGCGCGGGGGTGTAGGGAGGGGAACCTCTGACAGCACATGCTGTCAATTTAACAGTTCATGCCTCTCTTGGGCATGCCCCCTCAAGCCCTGCCCTGGTTCTTGGCCCCATCCCTTGAGCCACATGCTTGACAGCCCCATAATTTACATGAGGCTTTGGGGAGACAACTAGATACAAACTATAACAACCTGCATACAATGTAAGGGATAGAAAGTTTGTTTCTTCTTGCTCTGTCTCAGTACTTTTGCTATCTCCTGGTGCCATGAACTATTGCCCTCTGTGATGTCACCCTTCCTTGTAGTAAGTGAACAGAGTCGAAAGTGTGTTCATTTTGCTCACATTTTGATTTGTCGCTTAGCTCGCTGCAGCCTTCATCTACCCATATCCCAGAGTGCAGCTGCTCTTGGGAATTTCCCATGACAGTTTGGAGCTGGCCCGAGTAAAGGTGGAGAATTACACCTGGGAGGCACACAGGCAGGAAGGATTCCCAGAAGAGAAGCTATTCCCAATCTTTTCTTCTCTGCAAGTGGGAGAGGTTGAGCTGTGGGGTCCTGGAGTGGTGGGATAGGGGTTAGTGAGCCACATATGAATGTAACAACAGACTTTGATGCCTCACTGGGTACAATAAGAGAAAGGAGAAGGCCAAGAGGAAGGAATTAAAAGTGAATTGAAACTTTCAATAGAGAAGAGGTGACAGAAATCTTGAACAATCCCTGTGTTTCTGGCATCTGAGCAGCACCAGTTTTCCTCTTTTTCTTTAGAATTTATCTTGGTGATGTCTCACAGAAACTTTAAAGACAGTAGTTATTGAGGGGTGTAGAAAAGCCATATCCCACAGTGGGACCCAGATGAAAGATGAAGGCACCACAGGATTTGTGCTAGTTCGCTCTTTTTCTTTTCTCTCATCCTTTCATTTTTCTGCTGATTGGCAAGGGAGTGGCAAAACCATCAGAGAGCGAGGAAAGAAGGCCACGTGGAAAAGCAGAGGTGCAGAGAGAACAGGAAGGGTCCCAGTGACGCTGCATGCTCAGACAATGCAGCACGCAGCAGCCTGGTCCAGATCTCCAGGTAGCCTGGGAGACTGTGGAGGCTTCTGGATGTTGTTTATGTCTGGTCCTTGGCGTGTTGCTAGCTTTAATGACTTTGTTCCAGACTAAGCCCTTGGCATTGCTGTACAGTGCAGCCCCTGAGAAAACTGGTCACACTGTTCTGTTCATAAAGGACTACGGATTTATAGATACTGAAGATGAGTCCCACAGAGTCTATAAAGGGGATATGTCAGTTCTTTCACTCGTCTTATTCCATGTTTAAAATGTTCTCTCAGCCACAGTCATAACTAGGCTACAACAAGATGCAGAGATGGAGGCCTGAAGGCATTTGCCCTGGGACCCAAGATAGGTGACACCTGGGGGTTGCCCCCTCCCACACTCTCCTGGAGAGATGGGGAGATGATTCAGCTTTATGTACATGTTATAGACATGCATTATGCCTGAGGAGCTTGGGGTCTGGCATTTTCCACTTTAAGAAGACATATGCCACTTTCCATTGCTTTCCCCAGGCATGAAACAAGTCTTAGAGAAAAAAGAGAAGTGAGTTTAGACACATAATGCCTGGTTGTGATATAGTTAAATTGCATACACAGTCACATTTGAGGGGCCTGGGACATCAGCTTCTAGTGTGCTACCAAACAAGCATCTTCTCCAGTTATTTTCCAGAAAGGGGGTGGTGACTTCAGTAACTAGAGAGAGAGGAATAAACAGAGCATAAAATGATAGTCTGACACAGCTTAAACTTTGCATTTTACAGTCTGTCTGGGTGAGCTCATCTATCGGGAGGCTCAAAGTAAACAAGTGTCCAAGGGGAAACAACCATGCAGCCTCAGTTATTACATAATAAGTCAAACGCCCAGAGCGCTTCCAGCCTGTAGCCAAGGAAACTCTGAGGGGGACTCTGACACTTGCCCCTTTCATACATTAAGATGGGTCAACTCATGCACGGTCTTTCATTCTCTGGGGGAAGTGTAAAATGTGGATCAAATAGGAACCTCATCTGGCTGTCTAGGTTCCGAGTTATTTAAATTACTGAAGGATTTCAAATTCCAGAGGCTTAGGATGCTCAAACTTCTAGTCATGGTGAGGTGGAGAGAGGGAGGGGGTGAAAGGTTTCCCTGGATGAGCTGTGACCCATCACAACACAGGGCCAGGCCAAGGATGTCCTTCACCTCCATTCCTCCCCTTCTTGCTGGGTGGAAGTCACCTTCCCTTTGCTCAGGCAACACAGAGTCACCTTTGCCATTGCCCTCCTCATACTGTACTCATGCTGCCGCTCCTAAGGGCACAGCATAAGCTTACAGACCAAAAATTAGAGAAAAAGAAGGGCTACAACGATAGCTGATATTTTATCCCTAGCCCTCAAAGTCAATGAGGATTCAGGACATAAGAGAACCTGTGCTATAACATCCTATAACTCAGTGGTTTCCCAAATTTTCTGTTCAAGGAGATTATGGGTCTACAGAGGAAAGGGACTGAAGATACATAGTGTGCCAAAAGAGAGTCACTTAGAGGGAAAACATTCTCTCAGGCTTTCACAGAGAGCAAACTGATCAAGCAATGGCCGTGACTCATCCAGATGACTGACACTGACAACAGTCCTAGAAAGCACTGTACATGATAGCAAAGTAAATCCTGAGATGATTTGACTGACCTGCAGAGATAAAAAAACTACACATTTTATCATACAGGTCTTGCTTTAACTTGCTCTTAACCACTCAGCCGAAAAGTTTAACCACAAGGCACAAAACAGAAAGCTAGATTAGAGCGCTAAGCTGTAAAAGGCTTAAATCAACAGCTTCCAACATTACCTGTTTTACCAATGACCCACTGTGATTATTGAACATTGGATTATCTAGTTCAATGGATTATTGGATTATTTAGTTCAATGAGAAGGCATTTGGTTGTACCAATAATGATTTAAAAAATTATAACATCTATACCCTGTGCTCTGTATAACTAATATGACAATAGTATCCATTTTATCAAATATTGAAATGTACTACTAACGTGTATTGAAACTGTCACATTGTTATACATTATTATTTCTTATTAAAAGTCATAAAAATTTAAAAATACAGAAAAGAACAAGCCAGCTAACACATATCAATCATAACCCATCCCTCTGAGTGAAATCTGAAGCCTTCATGGCCTAGGAGGTGCTACCTGGTCAGGCCTTCTGCACTTCTACAATGACTCCTGTTCACCTCAGGAGGAAGTGAGGCTCACCTCCCTCCAATGCCACAAGTGTCCTGGCAATGCTATAAGCTTGATAGGCATGGCCCTGTTCTGTGACAACTCCTGCCTAAAATGTAGTTCCCTCAGATACCCAAAAGTTCTTTTTCTCTCAACAGAGTGTTTGATAAGACAATTTCAGTATAATGAAAAAAAATTTCTGTCACTATCAGTTGAAAATGAGTAGCTTTTTCAAATGAAGAAACTGATTCCTTGACCCTTTACATTCTTTACCCTTTACTATAGCAGCAATTTTCCCTTACCAACCACACATTTTATGCCTTGTTTTTTTAAAAAAAACTTTATTTATTTATTTATTTATTTATTTATTTATTTATACAGAGTCTTGCTATGCAGCTCAGACTCATAGTGATCCTCCTGTCTCAGCCTCCCCTGTGCTGGAATTACAGGAGTGCAACACCACACCTGGTTTTGATGGCCAGCTCAGTGTATCTGGGGTTCTGTGACTTGCATGGCATGTGGTATGGGGAATCAAATCCAGGTTTTTGTGCTTGACCAGCAGGCACTTAGACCACTGACCTATCTCCCCAGCCCACATTTTGCATCTTATATTTAATTTATTAATTCTTCTCCTGGAAGTTTCAAAAGTGACTAGAGCATTTTCCCAAGATAAGTATTCCCAAACTGATTGAAGGACTCCTGCATACAGCGTCATTTGTCAGAGCTGTGCTACTTGCTCACATTCATGTTTATGTCCACAAAAGCAGGAACTCTAGGGGACCCAGGTTCAGAACCATGAAGACTGAGAACGAAGGAGGTCATAGAAACAGAGGAAAGTGGTCCTTCAGGAAGTTTCATTTCCCCTCTGCATGGCCTTGTGATTTCACCAACCATCCAGCACCCTGGTTCAAGAGAAGTCATATGATAAGATTTGAGAGAATCTTGGAAAAAGGAATCTGTTGAAAATATGGACATAACAGAAATTAGCCGTCAGGCTATTCTTTAGTTCCCTAGGATCCAACCACACTGTCTTATGTCCCCATCATCACAATGGTAGTCCACACGATGGAAAAACACATTTGACACTGAAAAACACTAGCACTAATGATTTGAACTTCATTCATGCTCCAAATTTTTGCTTAGAATATTATGTCCAGAGATCTCCAGATTAAGGCCATAAAACCCATTGTGACATTATATTGGCTCTGGATTAATATGGTTCCTTGTTTTTCAAACCTGGATTCTGATGAGAATTCACATAACATAACCACAGAAATGGATTGACTAAGAGCACTCAAGTTAAGCTTTCTTCTTCCATTTTGAGTAGAGCAGACACTTGCCCTGGAAACTCTTATCAGGGCTCTAGAGCACCCCAAAATAGGAACTCTGGGCCCATTACCGCAAACAGCAGCTGTCCAACATTTATTTGCAGTGGCACCATCAGACTGTCCCCAAGCATCTTCAATGAGAGAAACCTTAAGCTACAAGTGGGAGAAAGCTTACAGCTTTACAGAAGCCAGGTTTGAGCCCCAGTCTGCCATGCCAGCACTGCCCCAGAGGCGTGCTGAAATGGCGATGGAGACTGGGCATGGTGGCATGTGCCTGTAGTCCCAGAACTTTGGGAAGTTTCAAACAGTAGAATTACTGCCAGTCCCCTCTACATGGTGAGACCCTGTATATACTGTAGACCTTGTCCTAAATACAGAAAGAAAAAGGGAGAGAGAGAGAGAGAGAGAGAGAGAGAGAGAGAGAGAGAGAGCCTGCAGTTTTAGAGTTTAGTTTCTCTCTCTCTCTCTGCAGTTTTATCAGGCAAGAGTGTGCATGATCCTGCTCACAGTCTTGCTGCTATGGTTTGCACATAGGTGTCCCCCCAAAGCTTCATGCAGTCATGGGGCGGCTTCTGGAATTTGTATTTGATTATTGTGGGTATGGGTGCTGCAGTTCCCCCGGGGCAGGTGATTTGCATTTTGAGGTAAGAAAGGAAGAGAAGTTAGCTGCTTGAGCTGCTGCTGCTCTCCCCTTTTCGTGCTCTTGCTCTTTGTTGCTGCCATGAAGCCACGAAAGGTTGCCCTCTGCCATGTGCCGCTCTGCCTTGGAGCCAGCTGAGTATGGACTGAAACCTCCAGTACCTGCGAGCTAAATAAACCTTTCCTTCTCATTTTGAGTGTCGGGTAATTGTCCCAGCAACAAGAGAAGAGTAACTAAGACACTTGCCAAGGCTTTTGTGTGGCATGGCACAATCACAGGTATGACAACAGCTTGGGCTGCAAGGATAATTCACCTCCTCTTTACAACATCACTTTGAGACCTTTGGGACAACTGAGTCTCGACATTTCTTTGGCAACTGGAGAGACAATTGTGACGCCTGCCATGTCTGCTGTACTGTCTCTTGGTTTCCTGGACTGCAGTCACAGCCTAGTACTGACTGCATAGCTGTCCTTCCTCATAAATGGAGGATTCCATGGTCTTAATCACTGCATGAGAAAGCTAGCATCATGGACTGTCTTGGTAACATTCCAGGTCCATTCAGCCTCTCACTTGCTAGTATCTGCCCTGAGAGGGAACCTATGTTTACTTTCTAGACAATGAAGAGCCCAAGAAGGAATATTTTAGCCATTTTCCTGTCACTGGAACACAATATCTGCCACCCATAACTTCAGGGACAAGAGGGACATTTGGCCCCTGGTTTCATAGGGTTCAGTCCATGGCCTGCTGGTTCTAAGGTAAAAGCAGCCTGAAGGGTGGGTGTGATGGAGGAAAGCTGTGTGACTCCTGGCAGCCAGGAGTGGAAAGAGAACAGAGAGTCAGAGAGAAATACACACTGCACATGAACACACACTTCCATACAAACACATACATACCTATATATGCACACACACATCCTCAGGGACACACACATCATCTAAACACAGGTACACCCTGAAGGACATGCATTTACACATGAAACCACACATCCACATGAACACATCTGCAGGAACATGCACATCCACAGGAACACACACATACACACATTCTCAGGAACACACACTTCCACACAAACACAAACATCCACATTAACACACACATCCATAGCAACAGGCACATCCATATGAACATACATGTCCATAGGAACACACATATCCACACAAAGACACACAACTATATGAACACACGCACACATGTTGATTCCAAAGGGGCAGCCCCCCACCCCACCTCCCAGCAGGCCCCACCCCCTCACAGCACATTCATCTGTGATCTCATCCCTGGATCATTCCATGGCTGAGTGTAGTCGCCCCATGAAAGTGACCCTGAGGAATCACCGTTCCCTACAAGAGCAGGACCTCTGAACACATGAGATTTTTTGAGGGCATTTTAGATCAAAACGATACCATGCTCTATATGGACACTATGACAACTTCAAGTGAATCATAGAAACCATGAATTGACCTCTCTCCTTTGTAGAATTTGAAACTTGAGATTTAGAGCTTCATTGATACCATGCATCATCTGAGAGTGGCTAGGAATGCATTGACATCTTGCATTCTTTTTCTAATTATTTATCTGTGGGAGAAGTTTTCACCAATGTAATGCTCAGGTTGTATAGAGGCACAATTAGAATAACCATGAAAACAGGATAAAACATAAAGTTCATTCACCTTAAAAATGTGTACAATGTGTTACAGTAATGACTGCTCACAACTGCAGCACAGTCCAGAGTGCGTATGTGAGGAAAATCCTACTTCAGCAAAAATCTCAATTTTGAAAAGAAATTGGCTTGTTCACTCCTCAGTCTCCTACCTGCTCCACCGATTTATTTCCTTCTGATTTTTCTTTCTCTGAGGCTTGATTGTTGAGACCTTCTCCATCAAGCCTCAGCACCACCGAAAATGCGATCCTTGCTTCTTTCTGGGGAGCCTGTGCTTTGGTGAGTTCATATTCTACATAGGTTGAGGTTATGCAACTGATTACTTATTAATCAGTTTTATAAATGTCCCATTTCAGAATATTTTGTGATCATATATTTTTAAGACACAGGTGTTTGCAGTTTAAAAAGAATTCAAAATGAAACACCACGGTTCTAAGACACAGATGCTATGACATAGCTTAAGTGCAATTTGTTTGTAAAAGACCAACAGGCAGGATGGAGAATGCATAATGTGTGTGAAGGAATAAGCAGCTCTGGGTGGGAAAGAAGACTGGCATGAAGCTCTGGAGCACGTGCAGCAGGTCACCTGCTGGGCCTTGGTGTCCTGCCTTCCCAGCCTGCCCTGGGAGACTGCACCTACAGGAAAGGGCTCTCTGCAGCTAGGTGGGCCTGGCGGTCCAGATAGCAGGGTGCTGCCTGCTCACTGCACGCTCTGCTAGTGACTAGCAAACCCTTCCCTGAAGAGGGATCTGGGTACCGCTTTGGCTCCATCTTCTCTATATGCACTGCATAGAATATAGACATGAAAATGTGCATATTCATATGCAAATCCTTGTCAGCTCTGATACTTGGTCACCTCAATGTGCTAAACATTAAAAGACTGTGCGGCTCTCCTGGCTCTAGTTACCTAGAGCTTAAGGTCGCCTCCTCCTTGCTGCTGAGTCACTCGCTAAGATCAACAGCATCGCAGGCTGCTTTTCCTCATTGGTGTCAGAGAAATTCAAGGGTCATTAGACCTCGCTGAGCTCACTGGGCCTCCTAATCCCCAGATCCTGACTGTGGCTCCTAAGTGTGGCTCTCAACTTGGGTTTCTTACCACACAGCTCTGATCTTGCCAGAGCCCTTCTTTAAAGCCCTTTATAGCCCTCTTTTGTCTATTAAATCTTGACAGATTTTTTGTTTTTTCATATAATTGCCTCAGGATCCTGATGCTTACATTGTAAAAAAGCTCATAGATGACCAGGAATGCTAGTGTCATTGTTTTCTCTCCCCTTTCCCTCCTCCGTTCTCCCTCTTTCCCTCTCCCTCTCCCTCTCCCCTCTCTCCTCTCCCTTTCCCTCTCCCTCCCTCTCCCTTCTTCCTTCTCCCTTCTTCCCTCTCCCTTCTCCCCCTGTCCCCCTGTCCCCCTCTCCCCCTCTCCTCTCCTTTCCTCTCCTTTCC
>PVJA010058604.1:0-10024 GCA_004027025.1 Myocastor coypus
ATGATGTCTTTGTCAGAAAAGTAAAAATGCTGAAGAAGCCCAAGTTTGAATTGGGAAAACTGATGGAGCTTCATGGTGAAGGTAGTAGTTCTGGAAAGGCTACTGGAGACGAGACTGGAGCTAAAGTTGAACGAGCTGATGGATATGAACCACCAGTTCAAGAGTCTGTTTAAGATACAGATTTTTAATAGTGATAAATAAAAGTCCTATTTGTGAAAAAAAAAACTATATAGTCTGCCCAAAGATTTATATTCATGTCATGAAAATTAAAACTTTTATAAATATTTTAATACTAAATTGGTATTTTATGAGAATACAAGTTACCTTTGGCTTTTACAATTGTAACAGGTTCCCAAAGTGGTAACTATTAGTTTCTAAATGTTTATTAGCACAGTGAACTGCTGCTTCAGTAACTTTAGTCAAAGCATCCACTGAAATCGCTGCACATACATTTTTTATTTCTTTTCTAAGGGTTGGTAGTGTAGGGGATTTCTGAGCTATGTTATCCTTCAGCGTTTTCCCAAAAATAAAACTTTGCATGTGTTAAACAAGTGTGGGGGGAACTCATCTGCACCCTCTTCATCCTAGCCAGTATCCTTGGAAATTCTCATCCACATAAGCACATGTCTTTGCAGTAGCCAGAGGTCACTTGCTGCTATAATATCAACCCAACTGACTGATGCTTACATCATTTGTTGCTGTAGTATCATGTATCATTAAATTTAGTATTAAAATTTATATAAATTTTTCTTTCACCAAAGTGTGCATACAATTTTTTCTTTCACCAAAGTGCGCATACATCTTTCTAGCAGACTCTGTACATGTGAAACTTTCAAGTGGTTGCCTTTGGAGGCTAATAGCTGGAATAAGGCAAGAGAAAACTTTCCAAAGTGACAGTACCAATGTATCTTGGTAGGAATTGGGGTGTACATTTATCACAATGTATCTAAAGATGCACTTAAAATTTGTATGTTTCACTCCACTTTTATCTAAGAAAAAGCTGTAAACCAATGTTATATACTAATTTTTATATTCATACTAAAGTATTTATAGCCATTTATTTAACTTTTAATTAAATCTTAAGATATCCTGATAAATTATGAGGGGGATGGATGCATTACTTTCTTGATGCTGGAACAAAATACCCAACACCCACAAATACAGGCTTATTTGGCTTGAGTTCATAGTAGGCTGGCTTTAAGGAAAAAACTGCATGAAGGAAAGGCCTGGCAAAGAATGACTGTTCAACACTCATAGCAGCCAGCAAGCGGAGATCTCAAAAATATCCAAGGACGAAAATATAACCTTCCAGGTCACATTCCCAGTGACCCAACTCTTCCAACTAAGCCCTACCCTCCAATAGCCTGTCTGGCTATCAAACTAATCAACAAACAACAAACCATGGATGGTTAAATCACTTTCCAAAAGTTCTTCCTCTGAATACATGAAACACTAGAGAAGATACTTTAGATCTATATCATAGTAGGCCAAATAAATAGATATCTGATACAACAAATAGGATAACACATCTATCCAACAAATAGGATAACACACCCAACACTCAAAGGTGTTGGGTGCTATGAGTATTCACCTTATTCTTCAGCTTTTCTGTTATGCTTGAAATGTTTATAATAATTGTTGAGGAAAGAAGTCTGACTGAACTAATTACAATTAGTTTGATAGTAAACTGGCTCCAAAAATCAGGTTTTTGGGCCAACAAGACAGCTCAGCATCGTAAGCATCTGCTTGGCAAGCACACAATTCTGAGTTTGATCCCAAATACCAAAAAATAAGTCAGGTTTCCTGAAAGACATTTTCTGTAGATTAAGTTAAACCTATTGGTCCAAAGTTTTTCCAAAACATATAATGATAAAAGTCATTTAAAAGTATTTGAACAATATTTTCATATTTTTGAATATTTTAATTTGTCCCAGTCCATCTCTGTGGTGCAATCAGTTAGTGTTTGGCTGTTAATTTTTCCCAGTCCTTCAGATATGCTGAGTTAAATAAGGTGTTTCTGAGTGAAAAAAGAGACATAGTACTCACATGAAATCTTAAGCATTTTTATATACTTCCAAAAGATGTTAATTTCATGTATGGTATGACTAAGTTACACATCGTTTTACAAATTAGATGGTTTCTAGTTCCTTTTCAACAAATATGAAGGAGGAGTGAATGGAACTGTCAGCAAGTAGATGACTCAAAATAATGTTGACTGATTTTTTGCATAGATATCAAAGAGTTAAACTTTTTTTCCCATCGACTTACTGTATGTGATAGGTTTACTCACAACAAAAGCTATAAAAACAAATAGAAATACAGTTGGTATTGAAAAATCTGAGTCATTCCAGCAATAAGCCAGTCATCCAAAATTACATGAGTTTTATAAAGGCCTCATTTATCTCATAAAGAAGTACTTCCAATGAACAATTATTAAATAAAAAACACTGTGAATCAAAATTTGCAACTTTTAGGTTGCCTTAATAAGCTGTTCTGTCAATCAACTGTCACAACAATCCAGAACACTTTAACAGCCTTTTAGTTACAGAAATAATTTAAATTTTCAATTTTACATGTTTTGTTTTAGTCAAGTGTTATGATTATTAAAAGACATAAGCCTAAAATATTATAGTAAGGTAAATTTATTGGGAGAAGTACACTAAAAACACAAGTAAGAGAAAAGGAATGAAAACATTCCTACTGTTAAAGAACTAGTTTATATTTTTATTTTTATTTTTTGTCTTTTTGAGACAGGGTCTCACTATGCAGTTCAGGCCAGCCTTGAGCTCACTTTTGTAGCCCAGGCTGGTCTCGAACTCACACCGATCCTCCTGCCTCAGCCTCCCGAGTGCTGGGATTACAGGTGTGCGCCACCATGCCCAGCTACTAGTTTATATTTTTAAATGTATTGATCAAATCCATAGTATATATGCCTAAGTGCACACTGTCACTAAGCCACAACTCCCAACCACTAATAATTTTAAATACATGTCATCTCTGGATATATCTTCACTTATAAAAATTATAGCAATAAGTGGTGGCATACATCTATAATAACACTACTACTTTAAGTATTTTAAGCAGGTAATCTAGAGGTATTAAGTACATGCACATTTCTTGGGTTTTGTTTTTAACTTATTTTCCTTTGAGACAAGATCTTACCATGTAGTTCTGGATAACTCTGAACTCACTGTGTAGCCCAACATAGCCTCAAACTTACAGTGATATTCCTACCTCAGCCTCCCTAGTGCTGGGGATTACAGGGGCATATCACCATATTTAGCCCTTTTACATTTCTAAATAATCACCACCACTATTCACTCTCCAGGACTTTTTCACCCCAAGTTTAAACTGTGCCATTAAACACTAATTTACTATTCTCTAGTCCCAGGCCCCTGGTAACTACTGTTTTACTCTGTCTCCCTGAATTTGACTGTTCTAGAGATATCACATAAGAATTTATCCTTTGTTTGACTTATTTAGAGTAGTAGCATGCAGAAAATTTTCCTTCCTTTTTAAGACTGACAACATATTCAACTGTATGGATATACTACCTTTTCCTTATCTGTTCATCTGTTGATGGACGCCTGTTTGTTTCCACCCTTTAGCTATTGTGAAGAGTGCTAGTAACACCATTAATGTAGTGGCTGGGTATGGTTGTACACCTAGCACTCCAGAGGCTAAGGTGGGAGGATCACTGAGCCTGGTAAAGTGAATTCAAGCTAGCCTAAACTGCACAGTGAAACCCTGTCTCAAAAAAAAAAAAAGATCACCAATGTACAAAATTTGCTCAAGTCTCTACTTTCAATTATTGTGGATATATGCCTAAAAGCAAAAGCTGAATTGTTAGGTACTATGGTAATTCTTTAACTTTTTAGGAAGCACCATACTACCTTTACAGTGCTTGCACCATTTTATAGCCTCAATGGCAATGCACACATTTTAACTACCTCTTTGGTAACATTTGTTTTATAACAGTCATCCTTATGGGTTCAAATTGATACCTAATTGTGGGGTGTACTGTTTTTTAAAAGTTCAGAAATAGGTGGTACTCAAATATCTGAAGATGGCTAGTGCTTCATTGAATTTCTAAGGTTTTTGTTTGTTTTTTGAGACATCTCATTATGCAGTTCAGGCTGGCTTTGAACCAAGATGTTTTAAGGCTCTTTCACTGGTAGGCAGGGTGGTATATACCTGTAATCCCAGCACCTGGGAGGCGGAGGCAAGAGGATCACTATCAGTTCAACACCAGCCAGAACCTATCAAACAAATAAACAAACCAAATACAAAAACCCAGCCTGAACTACATAGTGAGACCATCTCAAAAAACCTAACCAACTAACCAAACAAAAAAAACATTCTCCCACAGGGCTGTATTTGTAGCTTAGTCAGGGAGGCACTTGCCTGGCACACATGAAGCCCTGCATTTGATGCCTAGCACTGCAAACAATCCTTCTCCACCAGCATTTGTGTATGTGGGGGAGGGTATTAAGGACTGAATCAAACGCTTTATCACTGAGCTACTTTATTTATTTATTTGGTCTTTTTGAGACAGGGTCTCGCAATGCAGTTCAAGCTGGCCTTGAGCTCACTTCTGCAGCCCAGGCTGGTATCAAACTTGCACCGATCCTCCTGCCTCCACCTCCCAAGTGCTGCGATTACAGGTGTGCACCACCACGCCTAGCCTCATTATTTTTATTTTGAAACAGTCTCTTGCTAAATTGTTGGGTCTGGCCTCTAACTTGTGATCCTACCAACTTAGCCTCCCAAGGTTACGCTACTGTGTTCACCCAGCTGACTTCAGGTTTTTAAACTGTTTTTCTTCTCAGGCCTTTTCAAGTAGCAAATCCTTCTTCCTTCTTCCTTCTTCCTTCCTCCTCCTCCTCCTCCTCTTCTCAGGCCTTTTCAAGTAGCAAATCCTTCCTCCTTCCTCCTTCCTCCTCCTCCTCCTTCTTCTCCTGTATGTGACTGGAGATTGAACCTGGGATCTTCACACTGAGCTATATATTCCTAGTACTTTTATTTTTTGTGTGTATGTGTTTTGAGGCAGGGTCCCACTAAATCATTAAGTTGTCCAGGCTCATCTTGACTTGTAACAATCCTGTCTCAACCTCCCAAGACTTCTGGGATTTTAGGCATACCTAGCATAACTATACAAAAAACATGTTTTGTTATATAGGTCTTGCTTTAACTTGCCCTTGACCACTCAGCAGAAAAGCTTACCCATGACACATAAAACTTAAGGGTAGTTTAGTATGCTGAGCTGTAAAAGGTTCGAATCAACAGCTTCCAACATTGCCAGTTTCACCAGTAGCACACTGCAATTATGGAACATTTGACTATGTATACAACTACCTTCTCTCAGATCAAAGAGAAGAAATCTATTGTGCCAATAAACACTAGAAAATTTACCATGTCTACACCCTGTGCTCTGTATAACTATACCGAGGACAATAATATGCACTGTATCAATTATTGTGAATGTTCTGCTAGCATGTTTTGAAACTGTCATATTGTAATTTCTTATTAAAAGTAATAAAAAAATAGAAAATGTGAAAAAAAAACCAAGAAAAGTAACTTTAGACACTGGGTAAGAATAAACCATTCCTAAGGCTACAAAACAATTCATGTAGACTCAAAAGCTTACTCATGTATTTTTCTAATTGTATATAGGTGGCTGTAGAACCGTTATTGATTACTCCACAATGCAGGAGGATGTAAGTATACCTTCCTCCTTTAGGAAAAAAAGCAGATCTGCCAAAGGTGAAAATTAAAACCACATGGGGAACAACACAGAGACTCGACAAAACTGAACATATAAGATTCAGCATTCCTAGCTTTTCAGTGATTCCTTTCTATTCTGTGTAAGCTCTATGGCAGAAGCTTTCCAATATAACTTATATTTTGTTTAAGTTAATTTTCAGCAGATGTTTAACCATTTGCAAATGAGAGTGCTCTGGTAATACAAGCCCTTTATCATGAACTGACCAAACAAGTAGTGACTGTACACACAAAATAAAAATCCCTAGGACAACAGCCTCTGGCACCAGATGAGAAAGTCAACCACAAAGGAAAGTGAGAAGGAGGTAAAAAAGAACACCTGGTCTAATTTTCTTTTTACCAGAGAGCAAACAAATTCCAGAGATTGTCAAAGCTACAACATTCCTATACAGACTGAATTGCCCCCTCAAGTGCTAAGGACTTCTCTAGAGCTAGCCTGAAAAAAACCAGAAGCTAACAAATCAGATCAGATCCCAACAAATCTACAAAAGTCAGTTTCATTCCTTTTGTCAATGGGCCAGTTGATCATCTATACCAGAGCTATGCCCTCTTTAGCTCTTCAGTCTGAAATCCCTTCCTTTGGAGCCAGAGAGATAGCTTAGTGGAATAAGGGCTTGCCTGGCAAACAGTCCTGAGTTTGATCCCTGGTACCACCAAAAAACAAAACAAAACAAAAAAAACCCACCTCCTTTCCCCATTTTCTAACTGCCTAATAAATCTGCATATGCCCCTCACTAATGAATTCTGAAATGCTCGTCTGTAACAGTATGTCAAGATTCTAAGGAGAGCTGAAAAGTTCTCAACTTTTTAGGAGGATGTCCCTAGACCCTGTTGAGTGACAATCCTATGTCCAAATAACCATACATGTAAGCAAAAACTTCAACTTTAGGTACTTATTAGTGTATAAAACAAATATACAAACTTATTTCCAAAATAAAAAAATCAATGACAAGAGATTCCTAACCTTGTTTATACAAGAACCATTTGGTAGTTCATTAAAGCTTATGGACACCTAAAATTGTTTTAAGTATATAAAATAGTGATCATAATTTTGAAGTAGTAAAGATTTCAGGACATGAAATGACTATAAAATAATCAAACATGAACTGTATGATCATCCTACTAATACTAAAGTATTAGGTCTTGCTAATACTGTGATGGTTTGTTACCAAAATTCACACTCAAAAGAAATGTTACATTTCCATTAAACACTGGTGAAACTAAACATACAAATTTTTATCTAAAACTAAATTACCAGATCTCCTGAATATCCATGTTAAGAATGTCATAATTCAACCAGGCACAGTGGTGCACATCTGTAATCCCAGCATTCAGGAGGCTGAGGCAGGACTTTCATGAGTTCAAGGTCAGCCTGGCCTCCATGTTGAGTTCAAGGCCTGCCTAAATTACACAGCAAGATGTTCTCTCTCAAAAAAAAATCATTAATTTATCTACACAATAAAATGCTGTACGATCTTAAAGGAAAAAAGATCACCAACACAAAACTAAAAGAGAGAAATTAACACAGAGTATTCAGAAAGAATTCATGTATGTATTAGAAAAATACTAGGGAGATAGATCAAAATGTTAACATTGGTTATGTGGTTCTTTCCCCTTCTGGGGTTTTCATCAAATTTTTTCATAATTAACATATTACTATAAAGAAAAACTCATTAAGCAGGATAAGGTGATTTAGATTTAACATCTTTCAAATAAATTTGCATTTTTAATTCTTGCAAAGAAAAGCCAATATCAACAAGAATCTTCTAATCTGATAACATGGTTTCAATGACAAAATTAAGGTTATAATACAATTTAAATACATAATTCACACAACATTAAAAAGAGGACGTCTAGAGTCTATTTAGTACAACCTTCACTTCACGGAACCACTCTCCCTAGTACTGATCCGGAAGACCTGACCCTTCATCTCTCCTCTCCTGTAGTTCCCTCTCCCATTTAAGTATATTAATTTCATCTTCAGTCAAAAATAGCTACATTTGGAAAATGGAACACACACTAAAATGGGAGCAATTCTGACTATAAAAGACATACAATGAAGACTGTTCTCAGTCGCAAAGCTCAGACATTCCAGCAGATGGGGATCATATCCTCTAGACCAAGGCTGTCAGAAATGGAACCCCACATTCCCTATTTTTCCTTTCTTTTTTTTTTTTTTCAGGACTGGGTATTAAACTGAGGCTCTTGTGCTTGTCAGGCAAGTGCTTATCTGACAAGCACTTATTCTACTGAGCTATTTCCCCAGCCCTTCCCTACTTTTTCAAGCAAGAAAAACAGCAGATTAGTTCTGATGTCTAAGAAGAGCTAGGCAACTTATAACTATCATCATAATCTTCAAAACCCACCCCATGGAGAAGACAGATGTTATCCCCAATTTTACCAATATTGGATTCAAAAGAGGTAAAGCAATTTGATCAAGGTTACACAGTACTCAAATTCCACTCTAAAATCATGTCCTTTCATTCTTGTGTTCCCTACAAGTTTGTTTTATTGTAACAGACTACTTTGTTTAAAAAAATCATGACAACATACAAATATTGGAAAAAAGTGAAATATCTCTTTCATATCCCTGCAACATTTCTCACTCTAACTCCTACTCTCCTCTGAATTAACAGTTTAATAAAGAGATTTCTGTTTTATTTTGTTTTGCTGCTGGGAATCAGACTCCAGACCTGGTGCTCACGAGGAAGTTGCTATATCACTGAGCTGTATTCTTAGCTCAAGATTCCTTTTATATCATTTTCTATATATTCATGAATACCTTTTCCAACATTTTCACTATCCTATTGTAAGTCATGCGAATGTGATAGGTTAAAAACCTAAATAATAAAAGAGAGCCTTGTGTATTACACGCACTGGCTAGGTAACAAGAATGAGGAAAAATAACTGCAATTGTTGCTTTTAAATTAGGAATTTAAAAATCTCGTAAGTGAAATAAGTCAGATCTGTATGTGTACCATCATATTGCCTCATTAGCATGAGAAACTGAACAAGTGAATAAGATCCAAAATGTGTAATAGATACTGTAAACTGGAAAGAAACTGTTCAAAAGAAAAGAAACTGTGATGCAGGAGAGAGGAAGAAAAGAAAAAAAATTACACACAAGATAGTTATATAGCTAGTTTTCTTTTTTTTATAATTTTTTCATTTTATTTTATTTTTTGTTTCAGAACTTTTGTTTATTTATTTTTATGGCTGGCTCAGCCTGCTCTGAGGGGCAGGGCTGGTGCAGCATGTGGTGCCAGGGATCGAACCGCAGTCCCTGTAGCCGCCTAAGCTTTCCTAAGCAGGCGCTTTAGACCACTGAGCCATCCTGCCGGGCCCCTAGTTTTCTTTTGAAAAGAAAGATTTGTACTAATACTGTTTGGACATCATGCCTATATTTTGTACTCTGAATAACTACTACTCAGATTGCAATATTCAATGTGTTAATTACTGTACTCCTACTAACCTGTGTTGAAACTCTTGGTTATTTATTTAATTTTTTTTTTTTTCTGCATGTGGTACCAGATATCAAACTCATGATCTTCCACTTGCCAGGCAGGTACTGTGCCACTGAGCTATATTCCTAGCCCCTATTTTTATATTTTTCCCTTTAAAATATGAATTCACAAGTCTGTTGGCTGAGATAAATATTTATGTAAGTGATAAGCTATGGATATGCCGGGCGTGGTGGCGCACGCCTGTAATCTCAGCACCTGGGAGGCTGAGGCAGGAGGATCGATGTGAATTCGAGACCAGCCTGGGCTACAAAATTGAGCTCAAGGCCAGCCTGAACTGCATAGCGAGACCCTGTCTCAATAAGACAAAAAAAAAAAAAAAAAAAAAAAGCTATGGATATGAACAAAGTGTAAGAAAGGAAAGAGACATGACATTAAAGTACATGACCAAGTTAAGCTTTATTTTTTTTATTTATTTACTTACTTACTTACTTATTTATTTTTCTTGTTTCAGAACTTTTGTTTGTTTGTTTTATGGCCAGCTCAGCCTGCCCTGAGGGCAGGGCTGGCGCAGCATGTGGTGCCGGGGATCAAACCGCAGTCCCTGCAGCTGCCCAAGCTTTCCCAAGCAGGCGCTTTAGACCACTGAGCCATCCTGCCAGGCCCTAAGCTTTAGGGATACAGTAGTAATTAAAATTTCTTTCAATAAGGGCCCGGCGGGATGGCTCAGTGGTCTAAAGCGCCTGCTTGGAGAAGCTTGGGCAGCTTCAGGGACCGCGGTT
>PVJA010058605.1:0-10025 GCA_004027025.1 Myocastor coypus
TGACAGGTCACAGCCAGTCATAAGGGGTCAAACTAAATGGTTAATGTGAGGTTTGTATGCGAGTTTTGCTTTTTATGGATTAAAAGGGGTTCAAGGGGACCCTGCAGTGACATCATTCACCTGGCATTTCCTTATTGCTTTTTGGGCAGGCAAGGACGGTAGGGTGCAAAGACTGCTCATGCTCAGGGTCTGTGTCATGAGGCAGGTGGGCATAGCAGGTGCCGATTGGGCACACTCAGCCTGGTGCTCCCTCCCCTGGACGTCAGTGCAGCCTGAGGATCTCACCAGCAGGCAGCAGGGCCACACAGCCATGACTGAGGCCTAGCCAGGGCTGCCTCTTCCCTGTGTGGCCCTGGGTGTTGTTTAATCTGTTTCAACCACTTTTCTTATTCATTGTTATGACAGTGGGATGTTTGTGAGGATTATATAATAGTGTGTGTAAAAAAAATAAAGGACATTATTTGCTCATACTGATAACATAGCTGCAGATGACAAAGCCCGAGCCCCTCTGTCAGCTGGAGAGGACAGCAAGTCTGGGGCAGAGCTGTCTCTGTGCCTTAGTGTCAGCCCAGCCATGGCTAGTGGAGGCCTTCAGAGAATGGTCCTGCAGCTACTTTGGCTCTCAAGGCCATAGAGATTTTCTCTCTTGATCTCTCCAGAGTTGAAAGTTCTGGGCTCCAGACACGAAAGTATCTGAAAGGTCCCTTTCCTCTTTTGCTAGTCCGAGAAGGGAGCATTCACTCTCCAGCCTCTGTGCCATACGGACCCTGCTGCCTAGTCGGGGATTTCCCCTCTGTCCTAATCTTGTTTTCTTTTCTGTTGCCCTCTGCTTCCGTCACAAAGGGCCTCTGGATAGCCCCTAGCTGTTACACGACTGCTTCAAGTACAGACAGCCAGAATTTCTCCTTGTAATTTATGATCACAGCTGCTACACTTCCTCCTTGAATTAATAGCATCTGGCCTGTCTTCCTCGCTCCCCTGTGACTGAGACTTAGTCCCAAGCACCCAAGACTTCACAGGGAGGTTTACTATGGCTTGTGGTCTGTGACATTTTGTCCTGGGTCAGCAAACCCAAATTCGGAAAGAGTGGGCTCCCCTGCCTGCCCCACAGCGAAGTTGCTCACCCCCTGCAGGATCCAGGAAACAGGGCGGAGGAGGAGCCAAAGGGGAGACTTACTATCAGGGCCATGCTCCAGATGAGCACCTCCTCCTCCAGCCCCTGCCTCCTGCCCTGCACATTCATCAGTAGATTACAGAGCCCCCAAGATCCAGTCACCTTCCAAAAGTCAGGACATATGGACACATGAGACTTTGGGGAATGCCCTAGACCAGGCATTCAGAAATCACAGTAGGACCTTTGTCCCCCTCTGTGTGGGGCTTCTGGCATCAATTTCAGCCTCTGGCCTTGCTAGAATAGCAGCTGTCCCTTATGCTAAAGTGTTAAGTGAAGGAGTTACATGCAGTCTGCTCTTTCACCTAAACTTTGCTCCTTTCTGGCTTAGGAAGGGTGGACTGAGCAGACCTTTTCATTCTGCAAGTCTGGTGAGGTATTTTTAGATTCTACTGAGCACAAGGGAATGTGAATATGCAACATTCTCTACTGAAGGGTATAGTTTGAGTGTAAGCATGGAGTCATACATTTGCATGTTTAAAATGTTTGCAGGTCAATGAACTGATTCCCAAGAAAAAATAAAAATAAAAATGCTACTATATCTCAGCTGGCAAAAATTTCCTTTTACCCAGATATGAGGGTGTCGGCAGCCGGGCTCATCCGGGCTGTGGTGAGAGCAGGCAGGTGTTAGAGAGCAGGCTTTGTTAGAGCCCAGGTGAGGCATTAGAAATCATCCCTGAGCTCTGGATGCTTCCTATACACTACGCATCTTAACTACCCACACCCAAGGATCCAAGTGGAAAAGGACTCTGCTCCTCAGCCCCACAGCTGACCCCAACCAGCTGTGGGCAGCCAGACCTCACTACTTTTATAACATCAGAGATCCCAGAATCTCGGGAGCCCCTCGACCGACAAGCAACATCCTCTTAGATGTTGGATATAAACACAGATGTTCTTGGATCTCAGCAGTCCAATCCCTGGAGCTCTGCAGACTGCTCTGCAGTGAGCACTGTCCTCCACTGCCTGACCAACGGAGAATCAAAGGTTTCTTGCCTCTCTCCTGCTGGGGCTAAGCAGGGATGGAGCATTCAGGGAGACTCAGTGGTGGTGCTCCAGCCTCTTTAGGGATGCACAGGCCAGGCTGGCCTCAGTCCAGACACCAGGGCCAATACTCTGCTTCTTGCTGGTTAGCACAGCCAGGCTCTGTGGCCAAAAGCAAAGTGAGCCTTTTACTGTCCCAGCTTAGACTTTCCATGGGTTTAGCTATAATTAGAATTTTGCACTGAGGTTTGGGGATAAAGCCCAACTAAGCAGTAAAGTCTTACTCTGCTTTATTTTGTCCTCATTGAATATTTTGATCTAGGAACCTTGTAAGAAGACTGAGTAAAGGTGGGACTTGGCTATTACTGGATAGGTATACTAGACCACATACTTGTGTAGCTACATGAATAGGTCCCTGCCACAGTCTCCATTCATTTGTTCTAAAATGTTCTAAAAATAAAACTCAATACTGAGAGCTGCTGCATATTACAAATGGCACTGGGTGTCCTCAGGAAGCAGCTCGCGCAGCCTGCCCCAGCGCTGCACACTCACGTGGAAATCTGCCTGCAGTACTTCATCTTGAGAATTCGGAGCTGTCTGCAGCCCCTTTGGAGGTTGCTGAGGATCTGGTCGGTGAGCAGCACACATCCAGAGATGTCCAAAATGTGCAGGTAATGGCATTTCGCAGACAGCAGCTCTATTGCTGAGTCTGTGAACTAATCAAAGCAAATGGGTGAGTGCCCATCATTCAGACTAACTCTATGCCCTGGAGTACAGGGGCTTAGTCAGCTGAGGTTGCTACCATAACATAAGAGATCGGTGGCTTGAACATCAGGCATTTGTGGAGGCCTCGAGGCCAAAGGTCAGCGCCGAGATCGAGGTCCCTGCTCACGTCTGGCTCCTGGTGAAGGCCCTCCCTGTCTCCCTCTCCACCTCTGCAGAAGTCTGCTTACTCACCAATTCTCACATGGCACAGGGGAGAGAAAGCCTTTTCCTTATTGGTAGTACAGGGAATTGAACTTAGGGCCTTTGTACTGAGCTACATCATCAGCTCCTTTTTAAATTTATTTATTTATTTATTTATTTATTTATTTGTTTGTTTGTTTGTTTATTTATTTATTTTTGTGGTACTGGGGATTGAACTCAGTACCTTGCACTTGCCAAGCAAGCGCTTATTCTACTGAGCTATCTCCCCAGCTCCCTCGACCCCTTTTTACTTCTATTTTGAGAAAAGGTCTAAGTGGCTAAGTTGCTAAGTTGCCCACTCTGGGCTGGAGCTTGTGATCCTCTTGTCTCAGCTTTCCAAAGTGCTGGGGTTACAAGCATGTACCCCCATGCCATACACTCCTATTTTTATCAGGACAAAAGCCCGTATGGGGCTGTACCCTTGCAAACTCCTCTGAACCTATCTTCCAGAGCCCCACTTCCTGGCCCCTCACATGAGCATTTCGGGTGTTTACCTATGGACTGGGGACACCGAAGCACTCACTCCTGAGGGAGCAGAGTGAAGCCCCTGTGGTGTCTTTCACCCAGGCTATCACAACATGCTAGTCAAGTTAGTGGCCCAACCCCATGTCCAGACAAAATCAGAGTTGTAAATTATTTGCCTCAGGGGCATTAATAAAATTTATGATCTTGCAGCTATTTTCTTGACAAGTCCTCTGGTTTGCATGACAAACTTCTTTAATAATATCTGTCACACCAGTGTGAGCAAAGCAGGAAATGCTACAGACTCAGGCTTGTCTTTACATGTAAAATTCACCCTAAGGCTTCATCAGTACAAAAACATGTGTTTGAGAACATAAGTTATAGGATCTGCTTTGAGCAAGAGCTAGGGCATCACTCATGGACAGTGTGCAGGGAAGGTGGGGGGACCTGGTTCTTGATAGGGACAGGAAGGCCAGACAGACTTTAGGAGAAAGATGAGCAGAAGCCACAAAGGTGACATCAGTCCTCTCTGAGGAATGCTGCTTGGGTTCCAGCACCATGTCCGTTCATCCAGACATCCTGCAGGGGTGGTTCAGCCCCACAACTCAGTTTATTTCCCTCACTCAGTCCTAGTTCTTGAATTTATAGCTGAGCTGAGACTTGCCACAGAATCAACTAGATTACTCTCTCCACAGGAATTCCTTTCCAGCTGGATTTAATTTATTTTATGGTTGCACATTCTAAAAACCATATGCCATGAGACTTGGCCCTTGCCTTTTAACATAAAGGGAATTATGTAGAAAAGCCTTTTGGTTGAAAACGTACACTTTGCAAGTTTGGAAAAATAGATGCTGTCATTGTCTAAACATGCACTGTTTCCAGAACATGCTCAGAACCAAGGTTCAACAGCGCAGCTGATTCTCACAAAATATGTCCAGACATTCCGGCCACACTCTACGGGTCTCTGAGGGTCTGATGTCACTGAAAGAACAAAGTCCTTGGCATCAAAGAGGACAGGAAAGACAATGAGGTGATGGACATGTCCAGGGCAGGTGGTGCTCTGAGGGACTGGTTTCACTTAACAGGGAGAGCAGAAAAGGAGCCTGAAGCCTCCTCTAGATCAGAAGCTCAGGACGTTTAACAAGGGAGGTGGAGTTTGGGGATGTGCAGGTGGAAGGCTGGGAACTGGGGTTGACTGGGTTGACCTGGTGATCTCTCCAAGTCTCAGATGCAATGTCCTGGTCCGAGCTGGCCCCCTGGCACTGAGGTTATGTTATTCCTAACACAGCTCCCTTTCAGGTTGGTGGGGGGAGGGGGAACAAACATTTAGATCTCTATTTAAATAAAATTATTTCATGTTTGAGAAATAATATAAACAACATGTTACCAAAAGTAACAAATTCATCACCTTAACACAGCTACCTTTAATATTCTGGAGTATTTCTTAATTAAAGTTCCAGAGAATTTTTACAGACATTACCCCCCTGCTAAACATCACCACTGTCATTTTTCCCCCATCCTTCCTCTTTACCTTCCTGGACTGTGAAGAAGCTTGGCTTGCTCACTGGAGGATGCAACTTTATCACTTTGTCCAATAAAAGAGGAAGCCACCCCAGCGGGGCCCCAGGCCCATCTGATCTAGGTGGGGCCCAGAGGTGGCTTGCAGGAAAAGAGTGACCTTGGGTACAGCCACCAGCATATGAACCACCCTGCTGGGCCCAGTCCCAACTGCTACCTACAAAATCATGAGCAAATACAGAGGGACTCTTAAGCCACTGA
This sequence comes from Myocastor coypus, assembly GCA_004027025.1. Classification (NCBI taxonomy): domain Eukaryota; kingdom Metazoa; phylum Chordata; class Mammalia; order Rodentia; family Myocastoridae; genus Myocastor; species Myocastor coypus. Next base: position 5,360 of record PVJA010058605.1, read on the forward strand.
GTGCTAGGGTTCTGGTTACTCGCAGTGGGTAAGGCCACATCAACCAATACCACATGCCCAGAGCCTCGCTCTTCATGGTAAATGGAAAAGTGTGACCCACTGTCACTTCCTTTCCTTACAATCACTGTGAATCTTACAGTGATTTTCTTTATGCTTGGTTTGAAAATCTGTACCGCATGAGTTTCCAAATATGTTAGTCAGCTACACTAAGAAAATTAAGACTCAAAGGGCAGGATTGTCCTGGGAATCCCCCAGTGAGCAAATGTCTTCCTCCGGTCCTCCCTGCCTCCCTCCCTCACAGTGTGTGGAGCTGGATTTAAGGCACTTCACTACGTGTTGAACCATTTGTCCAAGGCCCTCCCTGTATCCTTCTACTCTCAACACTTATAACAAGGGTAAAACAAACCAAACGCATTAACTCCCATCAACCAGTGTCCTCAGAGCTTTGAGGATACTTCTGGTAACAGGCTTTTCCAGTAGAATGTCTCCCTGGATTAGTATGAGAGAAAGAAGTGCGTGCCCTGCTCTGTACTGCCCTGGTCCAGGGCCCTAGGGAGAACAGCAGAGCTTTGTGAGTTAGTTGGCACCTCAGACACGTCCCTCCTGCAGGATAGTCTCTGGGCTGCCTTGGACTAACCCAGTCCTTTGTTTTCAGGCTTGTAGTTCTCAAGAATAACTGGGATGTACTGGGAGTCTAGCAATCTGCAATGGGGTGGTGGCACTGGCTAGGACAATGGGGCTCCGCCCCAGTCTGAACTTGCTGTCTAGATGTCCCCACATCATCTCCCATGGTCCTAGAGTTTTCTCCAAGGTTGCTAAGTCTAGTGTGTGATTGATTCACAGTGCTATGCTGGGGTTAGGCGTCAGCAATTGCTGGATCAGTCTACTGATTGGAGTGGCACGGTCCTAATCCCAATAGGCTGCATAGAGTACAAGAGACAGAAAGAGGCTCATTGCCCACTTGTTGCCTTCACTTTCTCCTGCTGTCATGAACTATTGCCCCTCTGCCATGTGCCACCCTGTCTTGGTACTAGCAGTCATGGGCTGAAATTGATATACGGGAAAGAAACTCCCAATATGAAAGATAGCTGGGACCAATTTGTGTTCTCCAAAGAATGAATTTTAGGAACAACAGGGGTTAAAAGCAGAATTTATTTACTGAAGGAAAGAAAGCTTCTGTCCGAGAGGAACAGAATGGAACCCAAGTGGGTTGCCAAGGTACCTTCCTTTTCTATGGATTTTTTAGAGAGAAAATCTACAAGGTGAGGTGGGTCCAAGGTGAGAAACATTGAAACTTGCCATATGGGCATGAGGTAGGACAAAACCATGGTCGACAATAAGATTACAAGTGTAATTTCTCAGGTAAAATTGATTGAATCAGAATCAAATGGGGAAGCCCGTCATACATTAAGAGAACATGAATATAAAACAGGGGCTTTTCATGTAGGGGTTGGGTTAGTGGCTCTCCCTGGCTTTTTCAAGATGAGTGATACCTATTATAATATCAATCCTTGATGTGCATCCCTAAGGAGGCATGGGGATGCTTGTGTTTAATCTTTGGTCTTGAGGTCCAGCCTATAGTGGAGAAGCCTGTCTCTCCATAGTTACAAGATATCTTGTTTTCCATACTGACTACTTTGAGGGCCTGGCCCTGTCTGCCTATAATATTTCTAGTTAACTCAGCTGCCTACAACAAAACCTCCACCAACTGTGAACCAAATCTTTTCCCCTTTAACTTCAGCATCAGCAGAGAAGAAAGAAATTAAGGCACACCTGGACATAGGATCACCTGAGGCTTTAGTGTAGCAGGCCATTTTGCCTCCAGGCTATAAAACCCAAGCAGGGGGCCACTTCCTGTCACCTACATCTTCCTGACAGAAACACAGTTCCAAACCTCAGGCCTACTACAGCTTTTTCTCCTCATTGGTGCAATGCAGAAATAGTTTACAGTTATTATTCAGAGATTCAGTTTAATTTCTTTGTCCAAACCCTTATTCTCTCTAATTATTAACTCCTACCTAAAAGGGCATGAGGATCCAAGATGACTGTTAGGGGAGGGCCTCTGAAGTAGGCCCATTGCATGGTCTAGGTTGTGGCTCACCAAAAGTGAACGAAGTAGATTCAGTTAGGCTGGGTCACTGGAGGTAAAGTGAGCTAAGGAATATTCAGACTGGCCCAAACAGGAGTCACCACATTGTCTGAATCGGGGTACTCATAGATGGGTTCCAGCCCAAGTTCAAACTGCTAAGTTATCATGGCCCTGATTCAACATGGTTGAATCCCCCAAACAACAGCGTATCTTCCCAGTGACCACTTTCCCCCTTTCCCCACTTCATCCCTGGGTACGACTTCCTTTTCCCTTTCAGGCACACACTAGGGAGCCTCCACTCAGCTCCTATGTGTCACTGCACCTGCCCCCTCAAACTCTGCCCCCAGCAAAAGTCCATAAAGTCTCATCCTTCCTGTTTTAGGTTAGAAGATCTTCCCACCCCTCTGCCCTCGATCCTCTCCATGTCTCCAGAGTTAATGGTGCACGCCTGTAATCCCAGCACTCGGGAGGCTGAGGCAGGAGGATCGGTGTGAGTTCGAGACCAGCCGGGGCTACAAAAGTGAGCTCAAGGCCAGCCTGAACTGCACAGCGAGACCCTGTCTCAAAAAAGACAAAAAAAAAGACTTCCTCTCCCCCTTATTTCTGCTTCTCTGCTGTACCTCCACCTCTGCTGCCACCACTCCTGCCAGTAAAACCTGATGTTTTTTGGTGCCATGACTCGGAGCGGTGAGTAATGTAGCTCCTAGGGTATCCCCTGCCCAAGTCTTGAGCTCCCTCACTGAGGCACCTTCTGCCTCTGCCTCTGCCACCCACTACTGCTAGCTCATATTCAACACTGGCAAATCTCTATCCTCACTGGTGAGCCCCAAAACTATGGGGGGAGGGTCTTGCTCATTTTTCTTTCCTCTTGTCTCTGCTCAAAAATCATGAACTTATATCTTGAGTCCTTGCCTTTCTTACCTGTTTGGACCCCACTTTTTCTAGTGACAATTGCTAGAATAGGTGTTGGGCTTCTCTCTTTTCCACTCACTCCGGGATACAAAGTGATGTCAGGATTTTTTTTTGCCCTAATCTTTGGCTCACTTTAATTTGGTCACCATGAGAAATATTCTTCCCATCCTCCAAAGCACACACTGCTGGACTGTCTCCTAAAGAACCTCAGTACTCTTGGAGTTTGAGGATATCTCAAACCCAAACAAGTACTTAAAAAAAAAAAATTCTGTTATTGCAAGGACAAATGGCCAAATATCCCTTCAGAGCCTTTGCTGACTCTGCAACCACGTCCCTCCCACCTTCCTCCCTCTGCTATCCCCCTGCCTTATCCACCAGTACTGCCCTCCCCAGCCCCTCCACCAGAAACTCTGTCTTGTCAGTCTCCTCTGACCGTGTCTTTACTTGTGGTTTACTCCATGCTCTGTAGCAACATCGCTGCCTTCCGGTTCCGCCTGCAGTTCCCCCGTAGATTCCACTGCCTCTCTTTCCTCCCCATATCACAACAGGTACCTGCGTCCCCTCCTTCCAACTTTTTTCCTCCTGAATTCCATACTCGCTCCCACGTGACTCCTTCAGTTGAGCTGCAGGCCTGCAACTGTTCACCATGTGGCTAGCTGCCACCATCTTGCACACCATGTGGCCACCACCATCTAGTGTGCCATGCTACCATCTACCACCACCATAGGGCAGCTCCTCCTGTGATGTCAGAGTGCCACTTTGCACTACCCAGTCACATGACAAGCCACCCCATCTTACATACGATGTGGCTATCCACTCCCACTGTAAGGTCACTCTTCCTGCGACATCAGGGCACCAATTTGTGGCATCTTGTCACATGATGAGCCACCTCCACCTTCAGCACCATGTGTCCATCCTCCCTCACCATGTGGTTATTCTTCCTGTGATAAAGCCACCAATTTGCAATGCCAGCCACATGATGGATCATCACCATCTTCTAAGCCATGTGACTATCTGCCACCAACTTAGAGTCACTCGTCTTGTGATGTCAGAGTGCACTTTTTAGTGCCTCATCACATGATAGGCCATCACCATCTTGCAGCCTTAAGTATTATGTATAGTAATTATAAATAAGAGGTTGTATGTTTTTCAAATTCTTATAAGAAATATCTATTAATTGACCCACAAAAGTTCTGATAGTCTTTTTATAATTATAAACTTAAAAAAAGTTATTAAAATGCAATTTGGTCAAAAATATATTTGAGTACTTAGAAGTATGCTTTTCTCTGAATTATCAGATGCTCTAAGTGATATCAAAATTGGTTTATAATTAAACAAAAATCATTAACATGGGGAGAGATTATTGGACAGGACTCTAATTGGTGCACAGAGGGGCAGCCAACCTTCGCTCATTAATAAGAAGCCCCCAATAATCTTCATAGTCTCTTGGAAGATACCATTGATAATTTGGTCATTGGTCAAAAAATAATGTTTTTCAAAAAAATTAAAATAAGGTTTTCTCATGAGAGATAGTAAGTGTATTCATGCCTTCCAACTGTACTGTATTCTGCAATGTAAATTTTATTTCAGATTTGAACATGCCTTCCTTTTATCCTCTACTTATTTATAATAAGATGGTCTTGTGAAGCCAACATGAGGTCATCA
>PVJA010058606.1:0-10032 GCA_004027025.1 Myocastor coypus
AGAGAGGGAGTACATTTTTCAAAGTCATGCGCAAATAAATTGGCTAAAAATAAAAAAAAGAATATGAGCTCTTTTTGGAATTAATTTATTGAAAAGGGCCATTACAGTATCTATATCCCTTCCCATTGACTTTTCCATCTGGAATTTATTTTTTAAGACCCTCATTGCTTCTCACAGGTTCAATGTTACCCATTTCACACCATTTAACTATTGAAAGCACTTGAAATTCCGGACCCTGGAAGCAAGGCCTGTGTATTTCCCTGCAATGCTACTAATGTGTCAGACTTGTAAAATAGCTCTTAGTGGCGGGCCTCCATTTAGAGACAGACGGAAACTAGCTTTAAATACTTAGAGCTTTAATATCTAGTCCATTATACTAAAGCAGGATCTTGTAAAGAGTCAATTATGGGATACTTCTGATTTGATCCACATGCAAGGGAAATCCGCTTCTTTGCCTTTAAATCCCTGTTATAAGTGTCTTGTTTAAATAATTAGTGACACTTTTTCTTTGATCAAATTGATTCATATTGTTATTCTTCTATGTTCATTTAAAACTTAATCCATGGAAAACTCTAAAGCAGATTTTAATCTCTTATAATGAAAGCTTGCTCTCAAAGAATGGAGCTTTCCAGGGAATGTTTTAATGTTTTGAACATTGTTAACTTAATGAAAATAAATTAATTTTTCTATAACAAAACATGTGAGCACATCCCAAGCCAAAATAGTGATGTTATTTTTGGTATGTACAGCAACATATGTCATATTCATGCACAAAACATGTACTGCAGGTACATGCTCCCTAGCATGTCTAAGCAACTAATATAACAATAATCCTTTAGGGCAATCAAATGTAATCTAAGCTTCCTCGTTAAGGGCTGGGAAGTTTATGTGTATTTGTCAGCCATTGTGAAGGGGTTAATATTCCTAATTTAAACTTCATGCATAATCAAAGAATTAATAAATATAAATGAAAGAGCCAGGTTTTACTTATCAGATTCAAGTTTAAAAATATATAATAACCCATGTTGATCAGGGCATCAGTAAACTGGTTCTCTCACACACTGCTTGTGGATATTAAGGAGCAGTTTTTTTTGAAGTACTTTTGGAAATAAATATCAAAGGCCTAACAAATGCACTTTGTCTCTGACGAAGCGATAGCAATTCTAGCAAGTTAGGAATCTAGGGCAATAATCACAATAAGAATTTAGTTATATAGATATTTTAACCGAGTCTAATAGCAAACTATTGGAAAAATAAAAAAGTAGAAGAACAGAAAATTGGTTATATACATTATACATTATACTTTTACTCCGAGTTGTATTCCTAGTACTTTAAAGTACTAGATATATATAAATAAAGCATATATATATATATATATATATATATATATAAAATCAATATATACCTTTCTTCCTTTTTCATCGTACATGTGCATGCGTGTGTGTGCATGTGTGTGTGTCTGTGTGTCTGTGTGTGTGATACTAGCTGTCAAACCTAGGGCCTGAGCACACCAGGCCAGTGCTCTCTGGTGAGGCTATACCCTCAGCCCTGTGTATCCTTCCAAAAAGATGCTGTGCCTGGATATTTTCATGCGAGAGAAGATGATCATAAAATATAATACCATTTTATTTTTATTTCAAAAGTGCATGCATGTGAAAAATGGTAAGCTAAGCATCAGAATGTTAATGTAGCTATTTTGGGGTTCCCTGATCATTTTTACTTCCCCATTTTCCTGCTGTGAGTTTTCCGAAATAATGTGTTGCTTTCATAATAAGGAGGGATATTTCAAGCATGCAATGTTAGATTATTTATAAAACAATTACATTCTTTGAAATTAAAAAAATTACACCTATGTAGGTAGCACAAATATTAACAGTCCTCTCCCAATACTATTCCCAATTATACTCCCTTTTCAGTATGATGCATTAATGGTTTGGTATATCCTCCCTGGCCACATTTCTACATAGTTATATGTGTACATTTGTAAATTGATTTTTCTTATAAATGTGAGTGCATTCCATGAATCTATAGCATTGTAGTCTACTTAATTGCATAAATATTTATGCTATTTTCTGTACTTTCTGTTACCAGTATTATAAACAATGCTACATTAAACACACATACACACACACACACACACACACACACACACACACACACGTATCAACACATACAGGTATAAGAATTTATCCACAATGAAACTCAAAGAACAGAAGGGATTCAAGAGAGTGGGCATGTAAAAAGTTCCCCCAACACACACAATGCTACCTTTGTTCCGCTTGATGAGCCTACACTGACATGGCACTGAACTTCAAAGCCCACAGTTTACTGTTAGTACACTGCATTTTACTCTCAGTATTGTACATTCCATGAGTTTTGGACAAATGTACAAAAACCATTATAGGATCATACAGAGTAGTTTCACTTTCCTAAAACTGACTGTCCTGAACCTTTTCAGTTCTTCCGGCTCCTTAATCACAGGCAACCACTGATGTTTTTACCTTTACTGTAGTTTTATCTTTACCAGAACACCATGTAGTTGGAACCACATTGGCTTCTCTCACATAGTATATGCATTTCAGTATACTTGTAATTTCTCTTGTATTGACAGCCCTCTATTGTTCTTTTTTAGTACAAAATAATATTTCATTGGGTAGATGTACAACAGTTTTATCCCAAAGGATACCGTGGTTGCTTCCAATATTGAAAAATGTACTATAAATAGCCACATGTAGGTTTTCTAAGTTTTCAGCTCATTTGGGTAACTATCAAAGAGCTCATGGTCAGAATTTTTCTAGTTTGATAATAGCTGCCAAAGAGTCTTCCAAAGTGGCTATGCCAGCAATTCCTACCAGTAAAGAATGAGAGCTCGGCCGGGCATGGTGGTGCATGCCTGTAATCCCAGCACTTGGAAGGCTGAGGCAGGAGGATCTGTGTGAGTTCGAGACCAGCCTGGGCTGCAAAAGTGAGCTCAAGGCCAGCCTGAACTGCATAGCGAGACCCTGTCTCAAAAAGACACACACACACACACACAGAAAAAAAAAAAGAACGAGAGCTTGTGGGTCTCTACATCCTCACTGGCATTTGATATTGTCAGTGTCTGGATTTTGGTCTTTTAGGGAGTAATTTGTCTCACTGCTGTTTTGCCTTACATTTCCTTGATATATTATATGGAACATTTTTCATATGTTTGTTTGTCATCTGGGTATCTTCTTTAGTGAGATGTCTTCCAAGGTCTACAGGTTATGGCTAGAATGTGGTTGTTTTATTATTATTGAATCCTAAATGCTCTTTATATATTCTGGATTAAAGTCCTTCATCAGCTATGTCATTGGCAAATATTTTCTCTATGGCTTGAGCATTTTCCTTTGCCTGCATCTTTCATAAAACAGAAAGAAATTAATTTTAGCAACTAGCATATCCTTTCATGGATCATATTTTTGGTCTCATATTTAATTTTTTGTTTTAAAATATTTATATTTTATGAAAAATAAAACAAATTTCCTGACAAAATAAATAAGAAGATCACAATAGTTAATACATCCTATATCATTCTCTTTAAAGTAGTTACTCAAGAGTACAAAAAAGTTCTATCTTACAAAGACAAAACAGACAGAATGGCAGGAAACATTTTTTGCAATGAGGAGAAACTAATGGTATAGATGAAATAGATTAACATATACATTAAAATATTTTTAAACAAAAGAATAGGTAGTTTGAGGAATTATTGAACTCTCTACTTCCCATTCAGTTGCTATTTCATGAAAGAGTTCTCATATAAGAGAAACCACGTGATATTTAGAGAAATCATGCAATCTTTAAAGCTTGTGTGTCTGACTTATTTTACTTCACATTATGTTCTCAAGTTGCATCCATTTACCTACAAATGCTTCCAGTTTATCTTTATGACAGAGCAGGACAATTGTGGTATCATATTTAAAAAATTGCCACGCCCAAGTTCCTCTAGATTTCCACCAATATAAAGTTCTAGGAACTTAATGCTTTAAAGTAAAGACTAAGAACAGTTTTGAATTAACATTTGTGAATGGCGTAAGGCTTCTGTCTCATTTTTTTATATGTGGATGTCCAGTTGGTCTGGCACCATGTGCTGAAAAGATGCTTTTTCATTGTGTTAACTTTGCTTCTTTATAAAAAAATGAGGGCTATATCTCCGTGGTCTATTTCTGATCATTGTATTCTGATCTATTTCCCTATTTGCATTTTCTTTGCAAGTTCTACATTGTCTTGACTGTATAGCTTCATAATATATCTTGAACTTAAGCAGAGCCAGCCATCCAACTTCGTACTTCTCTTTCAATATTGTGTGGGCTCTTCTGAGTTTGCCTGCCAATAAAAACTTTAGAATCAGCTTGTACATAAATATCCACAAAATAATTAGCTGGGAATCTAACTGGTATTGTATTGAATCTATAGATTATGTGGAAAATCTACCTCTTAACGTGATTGATTTTCCTATCTGTGAACATAAAATATCTCCCCATTTTAGTTCTTTGATTTCTTTCATTAGAGTTTTGTAGATACGGTACACATTTTGGTAGACTTACATCAAAGTATTCAATTTTGAGGCATACCAATATAAATGTTATATTTTCAATTCCAAATTTCTCTTGCTCAGTGCTAGCAATATAGCAATTCCTATATTACCTTTAAATATACAACCTTGCTGTAAATACTTGTTAGAGCGAGGATTTTTTGGTTCATCCTTTCAGATTTTCTACAGTGAGAATCATTGCTTATTTCTCATCTATAAATTTTATTTAAGAACAGAGACAGGCTGGGGGTGTAGCTCAGTGGCACAGCACCCGTAACCAATTCCTGGTACCAAGAAAAAAAGTGCAAAGGCAGCATTTTTTCCTTCTCAGTATTTATACTGTTTATTCTCTCTCTCTCTCTCTCTCTCTCTCTCTCTCTCTCTCTGTAAAGCATCAGTTAGGACATCTAAACTGATGTTGAACAGCAGTGGAGAGAGAGAACACATTCTTATTCCAGTCTTAGTGGGAAAACTGAGTTTTTCTCCCCTAATAACATATTAACTGTAGAGTTTCGTGTATTTTTTTTTTTTTTTTTTTTTTTTTTTTTTTTTTTTTTTTTTTTTTTTTTTTTTTTTTAGTGGAAGAAACTCTCCTGTATGGCTAATTTGCTGAGAGCTCTATTGTCATGAAGGGAAACCATATTTTTTTTAAATGCTCTTCCCACATCTATTGAAGATAATGTAATTTTTCTTCTTTAGCTTGTTAATTGGATGGATTGTATGAACTGATAAATGAATTCCAGGCCCTACCTGCCTGTAATGAGTCCACTTAATTATGGTCTATAATTCTTTCTTATATATTTTGGATTCAGTTTGCTAATACTTTTTGAAGACTCTTGTATCACTGCTTATGAGAAACATTGCTCTACGGTTTTCCTTCTTGTACTCTCTTGCTCTGGTGTTGATGTTAGGATACAGTGGTCCCTTGGAAAAACAGAGGCGGTAACTCCTCTGCTTCTTCCACCTTCTGAAAACGCTATGGGTTTGGATGTGTTCCCCATAGAAAGGTGAGCAAGCCTGGTAGCATGGGAGCCGGTGGAAACTTTCAGAGGTGGAGCTTCGCGGGAGACTCCAGCTCTTCCCCTTTCTTGCATTCTTGGCCCTGAGATGCATGACTTCCCTTGCCATAGCCCCCACCCCACGATTACATACTGCCTTGGCCCAGTTCTAGAAACAAGGCGGCCAACTAGCAATGGGCAGAAGGCTCCAGATTTAAGATCCAAAATAACCCTTTCTTCCTTTTAAGTTGATTTATTTCCGATATTACTTACATTAATGGAAAGTGGAGTAATATAGCAGTTGTTTAGAAGTCAGGCATAAACCCATGTCAGCCTCCTGTGCTTTGTAACTTGGAAAGTTATTGATTCAGTTTCTTCAATAGATGTCAGCCTATTTCTTGAGCTTTTTTAGATAGCCTTTTTTTTTTTTCAAGGAATTTTGTATAGGTTATCAAATCTGTTACCTTAGAAGTGTCCTTTGTAATGTCCACAATGTTTGTGGTGATGTTCCATTTTATTTCTGATACTACTAATTTGTGTCTGTCTTTTCATTTTATTTCATTGATTTTCTCCACTTATTTCCTTTCAGCTTTTATTGATCTATCTCGTCCTATCCCCCCCTCCATTCCGACTCCCATGTGCTCTACTACTACTGAAGCAAGCCCAAGCCCCTTTTATAAATTTTTTGTTTTGAGACTCCCTAGGTTGCTGGGCTAGGCTGGGCTAGCCTTGAACTTGTGATCCTACTGCCTTTGCCTTCTGTGTAGCTAGCTGGACTCCAGGTGTCTGCCATTGCCCTCAGTTCAGTTGTTTAAAAATATTTTAAATTTTTCTTCAGAGTTCCTCTTTGACCTTTTATTGTTTAAAAATATGTCGATCAATCTCCACATCACTGGGTATTTTCCAGCTATCATTCTGTTATTAATTCTAGTTTAATTCCATTGTGCCCCGAGAGTAGATATTATAATTTTTTATTCTTTTATTTGATGTTTTATTATCATAGCTTTATGGTAAGTTTTTAGATTTGGTGAGACAATTTCCCCTCAATATTCTTTGTGAAAACACTGTTTTATGATCTCATTCAGTTTCCTTTCAATAAATGATCTGAGAATCAACTTCTAAAATCCATGGAAGTACTTACTGGGCTTTTCCTTGAGATTGTGTTAGACTTGTGAGTAATTTCAAAACTGATACCTTTATGATGTTGAGTCTGCCAGGATGAAAACATGATATTTTTCTCTTCTTCTTTTATGACTTTTACTGCAGTTGAGCAGTTTACTTCATACAGATAATGAGCATTTCTTGTTGGGTATATTTCTAGGGATGTACATATTTTATTATGTGCATATTTTATTAGTTGTTGGGCTACAAGGAATCTATTGGTTTTTCTGCATAATCTTTAATTAGCTACTCGCTTGGAGTCTGTTTTATACGGCTGAAGACAGATTTCCACAGATTAAATAATGTATAATGGAAACTGGGCATGGTGGCACATGCCTGTAATTCCAGCTGTTGGAAGGCTGTAAACAGGCCGATCACAAGTCCCATCTAGTAGTGAGACCCTAAACACCCGGTGGGCCCTCCCTAAAATACAAAAAAAAAAAAAAAAAAATCAGAATCATTATAAAAAATGCATAATGAGCCAATATTTATTTGACTCATGGTATTGGAGGATAGAAAGTCCAATGTGAGAGGCCGTCTCTGGTTTCATCCTTCTTGCTGTGTCATAGCATGACATCCCATGGGTAAGAGAGCGAGGGGCTGGGGCTAAGTCCACCTTTCCATAAGGAACCCTTACCCCATAACAAGAGCACTAATCCACTTGTAGGGGTAGAGTCCTCCTGATCTGACACCTCCTAGAGGTCTTGGCCCTCAACACAAATGCTTTGGGGATTGAGTGTCCACCACATGAACTTTGGAGACCAAAACCACAAAAAACCCCTTGCATACTTCTTTTTTTAGTTCTTAGAGCTATTGATTTTTTTTTTTTTTCGTCTTTTTGAGACAGAGACTCTCTATGCAGTTGAGGCTGGCCTTGAGCTCACTTTTGTAGCCCAGGTTGGTCTCGAACTCCCACTAATCCTCCTGCCTCAGCCTCCCGAGGGCTGGAATTACAGGCGTGAGCCACCACGTCCGGCTGAGCTATTGATTTTTGTAATTATGCTGACACATGGTCTGCAAACAATAATACTTTTTGTCTGTTTCCAATATTTACTATCTTCATTTCTTTTCCTTTTTACATTGCATTGACTCTCATTACAATAATAAGTAGTGTAGTGGGCATCTATCTTACTGCAGATTTTGAAGGGAATATACCTTTGCTGTTGATTTCTGATAAACTTTAGCAAGTTACACAAGTCTGCGTTTCTTAAATTACTAAAGATAGTTGAGTTTTTGTTTGTTTGTTTGTTTAATGAAGAATGGATGCTGAATTTTAGTATATTTTATTTTTAGAAGTGGGAGCTGGGTAGATAGTTCTATGGCACAAGTGTCTACCTGTCAAGTGCAAGGTTGTGAGTTTGAACCCTGGTCCTACAAAAAAAATAAATAAATAAAATAAAGAAGTGGGAACTATTAAAATTATCTTTTTTTCTCTGTTAAACTGATAATTCATAGAATATTCAATCTTCCTTGCACACTTGACAGATATCACAGTTGGACATAATGCATTTATCAATACACCACTGAATTAGACTTATAAATACCTTTGCCATACATAATTTTTAACTTTGAGTTTTTTTTCTGGTGCTTAGGATGGAACTAGGGCTTCTTGAATGTTGGCCAACTCTTTGTCCCTGAGTTACATTCTAAGGGACATTGTAAATTACATTATGAATACTTTAAAATTTTTCATACATGATATTTATATCTAAGTGTAGGCTGCTCTTGTCTAATCTGATTTCAGCCTCTGAAGCTGGGTTAAAAAGCTTTAACTTACTCTCTACGATCTGTCATATTTTATCTGTCATTACAACAGGAGTGTATAGAATTCATCTGTAAAAATGTAGGCTGGATGCTTGCTTAGGGAAAGATTTCTTCTCACTCATAACCTATTTTTATTATTTTTATATTAAGTTGCTTATTTTGTGGAATAGATCTTTTTAAATTTTTTTATTTTTTTAAGAATTTTAAAATTTTATTTATTTATTTATTTCTTGTTTTAGAACCTTTGTTTGTTTATTCACTCATTTTTGTGGCCGGCTCAGCCCGCCCCAAGGGTAGGGCTGGCACAGCATGTGGTGCCAGGGATCGAACCACGGTCCCTGAAGCCGCCCAAGCTTTCCCAATCAGGCGCTTTAGACCCCTGAGCCATCCCGCCTGGCCCTAGATCGTTTTTTCAATTTAATTTAATTTTACTCTTTTTCTTGTTTCAGAAGTTTTGTTTGTTTGTTTATTTATTTTTGTTGCCGGCTCAGCCTGCCCTGAAGGCAGGGCTGGCGCAGCATGTGGTGCCAGGGATCGAACCAAGGTCCCTGAAGCCACCCAAGCTTTCCTAAGCAGGCGCTCCAGACCACTGAACCATCCTGCCAGGCCCCTTTGGAATAGATCTCGTTAAGGTTTATTCTTCAGAAAGTCTTCTGAACTGGTTGGAAGATGGTACTGTGCATAGTCTTCCGTTTCACTTCAGTTTTCAAATTATTGGTAGATAAGTGCAAATTTAAATCTCTTCTCGGGCCTGGAAGGATGGCTCAGTGGTCTAAAGCTTCCCTGCTTAGGAAAGCCAGGTGGCTGCAGGGAACGCGGCTTGATCCCCGGCACCACATGCTGCACCAGCTGCCCTCAGGGCAAGCTGAGCCGGCCATAAAAACAAACAAACAAACAAAAAATTCTGAAACAAGAAAAAAAAAAAAAAAAGAAATAAAAATAAAATTTCTTAAAAAAAATTTCTTCTCATGCATTTATTTATGCTTCCATTTTTCTTGATCAGATTTGCAAGAGCTTTGTGGACTTTATTGTTGGTTTTTAAAAATCTAATTTTTTAGTTTTATCGATTAGCTCTAATAGGTTGATTTTTCATCTAGATTGATTAATTCTCATTTTGGGACTTTATTGGGTTTTTTTCGGTTGTTCTCCAAGTCAAATGCTTTAAGTCAATTTTAATCTTAATGAAATCTTTTTTTTTTTTTTCCTGCAGAAGGGTTTGTTTTTTTTTGGTCCAAGATTTGGAAGGGGGCTCCACAAAGGTGAGAAAGCTGCCTCGTGGCTGGAGGGAGAGGGTTAAGCCAAAGCCCTGGTGCCAGGGGATGCAGGAGCCCCGCAAGAGACCGCCAGGTTCTGGGACCTCCTAGTCGTGCTAAGGGTGAGCATTTCAAAGAGGTCCTCGCCCAGCCCGGCCTGGGGCTCGCCAGCCTGTGGAGGTTGGTGAGGTGGTCGCCTATCTTCTTGATGAGCTTCACCTCCTCATCTAGGAAGTGGTTCTCCAGGAAATCATAGATATGGGGGTCAGTCTTAGCAGAGCCCAAGGCATGAAGGTCCAGAAGA
>PVJA010058607.1:0-10035 GCA_004027025.1 Myocastor coypus
GTGGAGGGGAACCCTGGATGGCCGCAGTGGCTTGTGCAGGAGTCAGGGTCCCTTGCAGTCCCTGGGAAGAATGGGGACTGAGCAGCCGGCAGAAGCCCCTCGGCCACGCTGGCTGATGGTCTGGCAGCCGGGCCCTACAAAATTCAGCCCCAGGACTCTCAGAGCTCTGAGCTCAGCTGCCAGGGCCGCAGCCCCGCCCTGATCCCTGCAGATGTTCCTGTCTCAGGCCCCTCTACAGTCTCCTGCACAGCAGCCCCGGGGCCTTGGCTGGGACGCCTCCCTGCGGGGCAGCTCCCTATCTGGGCAGAGACTGGAGCTGCAGGCCTCTCCCTCTGAGGATCACTGAGCCTCCCGCTCCCCTCTAGGGCTCAAGAAGCTTCAGCCCAAGACAGAGCAGCCTGCAAATGGGGCTCCAGCTACAGGTGTGCATCAAGAACCCGGTAAGTTTCACGTTGTGGGGTTGGGCAGGATGGGTTGGGCTTGCCCGCACCCCTTTCCTCAGGGCTGCGAGGCTCCTAGGCCTGGGCTGCCTGAGCGCCCCCTGGGCCTGGACCTGTTTTGGGCTCTGACCTTCTCTTCTCCTCCTCTTTCAGGCCTCCCGAATCCCTCAGCGGCCCGCTATCTGCCAGTTTCCCCCATGCCCTCACGCCCCCCAGCTCGCGAGGGCTACCTGGTCCCCCTAAATAACCCAGACCCTGGCAGCTGCTCAGGCCTGCCGGGCCCCCTGGGGTCTCCAGCTCGCTCAGCTCCCACAGGACCCGTAGCAGTCTCAGGCTGCTCCGCTCTCCAAGGCCCGTCTCACCCTAGCACCTCTTGTTTGTTCCAGGAGCCCAAACTACCCCAGTGCCCCCACCCTGCCCCAAACCCTCCGGGCCCCCAACCTTCGCAGCCCCCTCAAGATAGTTCCCCAGGCTGCCCACCCCTTCTAGAGCCCAAGAAGCCGTGGAAGGGGCGGAAGGAGCGCACTGTGTACACCCAGGAGCAGCAGAGAAAGCTGGAGGAGCTATTTGCCCAGACACAGTACCCGACCCTGCAGCAGAGGGAGGAGGTGGCGCGAGATATCAATGTGACTGAGGAAAACGTAAAGGTGTGTGGCCCGTGCACGTGGGCCCCAGCGGCCTCTGGAAGCCGGACTGCAGAGGGAATTGGGGCTGGCCAAGGTGTCCAGGCTGGACTAGGATGGACCCGTGGTAGTTGCACCTCCAGCGGGAGGGACCCAGGGCTTTCTGATCTCACAGCTAAGGACCCTTAGTGCAGTCCGACACTAATCCTGCAGATGTTCTCGTCTTAGCCCTGCCCCCCGTAGAACTTCCTGCTCTGCAGTGCCTGGGGTTGGCTGAGTCCTCTGCCCACCGGGGCAGCTCCCTCCTGGGGCAGAAGCAGGGGCTCAGGCTGCTCCCTTTGACAATTGCCTGTTTTGGTTATGTCTGCAGGTGTGGTTCAAGAACCGGCGATCCAAGATTAAACGGGAGCACCGGGCAGCTCAGCGCGGTGGGGAACGCACCTCTGGCCCGGTCTCTGGCCTTGGCCCCAGCCCCTTCCCTGGCTCAGCTAGCGATTTATATCAGCGCCAGTCCGTTGTGGATCCGGCTGCAGGGCTTCAGGGGTCTGTAGGTTTCCAGGTCCCCCCTCAAGACCCTTCTGGTGTCTTCCCAGCAGAGGGGTCCAGCTTCTTTAGCCCTGACCAAGCCGGGACACAGCCGGTGTACTGTAACCAGGGTTTCCATCTGGTCCCTGCAGTCCAGGACCCAACTGAGCCCCAAGGCCCAGCTCAGCCTGAAGGCTCCTTTGTTCCTGAACTCTCCTCTGGTGTGCTCCTGTCAGGCCAGAAACCTCCAGATTCTCTAGGGTTTAGACACCTTTAACAAACTTGTGGACTTTGTCAGACTCTTACTCTTGAAGAGTTCGATGCCTTTGTCTGTGTGGACCCCAGTACCCCAGGGCGCTCTGGAGCTCGCAGCAGTAGGGCTCAGTGTCCTGTACTCCCATGCTGTAGCCCACCCAGGACAGGCTGGGCAAGAAGTAAAGACCCAGGCTTCAGAGCCAGGTCTGGAGCCCTGTGCCACCTACCCACACATGATGCTGGGTGCCCTGCGCCCTTCCGGCAGAGTCCTTTGCAAGCTGGGTGCTTCGAGACCTGGAAAATTCATGCTTGAAGAGTTGGAATCCGCCCCTGGACTCCGTCTTTGCTTCTCTAGAGCTCAGCAATGGACATCCGCCTTGACCAGGAGGCCTTGCCATTTTATGCCTTTAGTCTTCACCTCCTCTGTCAAAGCAATGTAACCTAACGTGTGCTAAGAAAGAAAAGCATGGCAGGGAAACAGAATTATAACAAATGTTGAGCTGAGAAAACTGTATTTGTACAAATACATATGAGTTTTGTATGACATTGTTTTGGCAATTAATATGCGAGAGTGCTTTATTCTGTGGCTGTCTGTTTGCTTTTTTTCTTTCTTGTGGTCCCAGTAATTGAACTCAGGACCTTGCACTTGCCAAGCAAGCACTTATTCCACTGAGCTAAGGCCCTGGCCCATGTTTTCCTGATAAACTTCCTGGAGACGACCTTGAGCTCATCACAGTGTACTCTGGGCTAGCCCCCCCCAACTCTGGAAGCTCCTCTGGCTTCATCTCTTCAGAGCTGGGATCCCGGGTGTGGGCCATCCCTCTGGGCAGTAGTGAGCATCTACACTGTCTTGACAAAGAAAGGAAATCTTATCCAAGCAAGTGAATTTTTCTTTTCCAATTTTTTCAGACAGGATCCGACTATGTATTTCAGACTGGCCTTGAGCCTTTTGGAGCCTAGGCTACAAACCGTTGAATTCTGAGGGATCTTCCTGGCTCCAGTTCCCAGGCGCTTGGGTTACACTCGTGTGCCACCATGCCCTGTTGAAAGTTCTTTTATGATTTTGTAATTAAAGAACTGTGTCTTAATATCTTTGGGCTCTGTTCTGGAAAAGTACAGTCACATCTGAAGCAATACCTTTTCATTGAGACAGGGTTTCCCTCTGTAGTTCAGGCTGGCCTTCAGTTTGCTTTGTAGCCTATGCTTATCTAGAACTTGCAATAATCCTCCTGCCTCAGCCTCCAGAGAGCTGCAATGAAAGACGCGGCCGTCGTTCCTAGCTTCCACAGACCTCCATCTTTTTCTCCCTTCTTTGAGTGAGAGTCTCAGTGTGCAGCTCAGGCTGACCTTGAACTCCCTGGCAGGACTCAGACTTGAGGCCATCCTCCTGCCTCAGCCTTGGGAGTGCCGGGCCTCCGACCTTTCCCATCCTGGCCTTTGCGGTTACTGTTGCCATTTCAGTTGTGCTTGAAGATGTGTTCTGTGGTGGGCGAGATGGGTTCAGCTCCGTTGTCTCCTGTGGAAATCTGTATGCCAGGCTTCGGCAGGAGGAAAGTAGAAGACTCAGCTTTTGGTCCAGTGTACGAGTCTACCTGAAGAAAGCAATGGAAAAGCAGTATCTGCTAAGAGCAATAAAAGGAAGGGCACGGATGCACGGGGGCCTGGGTTTCACTGTATGCCTGGGACACACAGAGGCATCTTGTCTACCCACTCACTGCCTGTTGCTGATTGTGACGCACGCCGCTAGGACCTGTGGTGCACAATGTTCAGAGTGACTGGATTTGCATTTGGGCGGGTGGGGGAGTGTGTGTGTGTGGGTGTGGCCGTGGGTGTGGAACTCAGGTCTCCTGCGTGTTAGGCACGGGCCCCACCACTGAAGCCCTCCATCAGCCATATGTAGTTTATTTTAGTGACGGTGCCTCCCTGAGCTGCCCAGCCTGGCCTAGAATTTCTAATTCTGATGTATTAGGCCCTCATGTACCCGGGATTATTATGTGCTGCTCTATCCTGTTTCTTTTTCTTTTCTTTTCCTTTTTTTTTTTTTTTTTTTTTTGTGGGACCAGGGTTCGAACTCACGACCTTCCACTTGCCCAGCAGGCACTTGTGCCTCGGAGCTATCTCCCCAGCCCCTTTTTTTTGTCTTTTTGAGACAGGGTCTCACTATGCAGTTGAGGCTGGCCTTGAGCTCACTTTTGTAGCCCAGGCTGGTCTCGAACTCACGCCGATCCTCCTGCCTCAGCCTCCCAAGTGCTCGGATTATAGGCGTGTGCCCACGCCCGACATTCTATCCTATTTCTTGATTTTAATATTTTTGCAATATAGATTTTTTGTTTTCAAGATCTAGCTTTGCAACCCATTAAACTTAGTATGCAGCCTAATCTGGTTTAACAGTCATGGCAGTCCTTCTTCCTCAGATTCTGGAGATGACCAGTTTGGCTCCTGATACCCACCTTTAATTTGTTTTGAAATGGTATTTAAAATTTGTTTCTGTAGGGCAGGCAGGGTAGCTCAGTGGACTAAGCACTGGCTTAGGTAAGCTCAGGAGCTCACCACGGGCAGCGCTGGTCCCCCCACCACCCTGCACACACTGAGACAGCGACGGAGTCTGTGCCTGGTGCGCATGCCTGTGATCCCATCACTAGGGAGGCAGAAAGCAGGAGGATCACTGAGTCCAAGCTGCCCAGTGTGACCCTGCACACACACCCACCAAAAAAAACCCCCTAATTTCTTTTCCATTGGAGATTTTTTAAATTTTATTTACTTCCTTACCTATTTATTTCTTTGTCCTGTTTTAGTCCTTGATTTAATTCTTTGGGTGTTGAGGTTTCTTAATTTTGTATTTACTTGTTCAGATAGGGTCTCTTTCTGTTCCTGGTGGCCTGGAATTTTGCCAGCTGTCTGACCCACCTTCCGGAGCGCTAGAATCACCAGCACATTCCACCACTCCCAGGGATTTTAATTCTTCTGAAAAGGACGAGTCAGGCTGGGCCGGGTGTGGTGGCTCATGGCTGTGATCCCAGCACCCTGGAGCCTGAGGCAGGAGGATCCCCAAGAGTCCCACGCAAGTAGCCACCTTTTTGAGAATCATGTATCAAAAAAGAAAAGTAAACACCAAACAAAATGAAAGGGAAAGGGAACCAGTAGCACTCTTGCTTATGAGCCCACCGGGTGGACTGGAAGGGCTGCTCAGGTCTCACGGGGCCTTGTACAGCAGTGGGGTGGCTGGGAGTAGGGCTGACTACCTGGGGTGTCCAGGGCAAGGTCGCTGCCTCTTATGGGCCTGGCTGACACCCACAAGATGTGCTCACAGCTGAGGGAGCTGTTGCATACTGAGACTTGACCTTCACAGGAGATTATACACACAGTTTTTTCTTATCTCCAAGGCTCGCCATTCTACTACAAATTAGACCTTTAAAAAAAAAAACTTTGCTTATTTATGTTATGACTGCCTTAGCCTGCCCTGGGAGTGGGGTTGGCACAGAATGTGGTGCCAGGGATGCAAGTGCTGTCCCTCTGGTTGCCTAAGCTTGCCTAAGTAGGCATTTTAGACCCCTGAGCCATCTCGCTGGCCCAGATTAGATCTTCTGAATGCCTCAGGTCCGAGCCTCCCCTTCAAGTCTCCCCACACATATTCATAGAGTCACTTATTCACTGTCTAAGCCTCCTTCAGGTACGGGGCAGCTTCTTTCCTCCATCAGGAGAGAGGGCTCCGCCTGGGCTCTGTTTCCTATCCTGATTCCTGACTCTCTTCACCAAGCCATTGCCCCTCTGAAACTTCAGAGCCAGGCAGGCCACAGCTATCAGTGTCTCACTGGGACTCAGGGTACAAGGACAGTTTACCACTTAGCAGGGGAAGGCTCAGCTCTGATATTCTGTGCAAACAATGAACCTCGATAGGGGGCCAGGGGAGACAGGCGTTGGTTTCACCGTGCGCAGCCATGCTACACATGGGCTGTGGAGAGCCTCGGGCAGCCCTAAGTCTGCTTGCTCTAGTGCAGAGGCAAAGAGCACCCAGTGGACCACAGGACGTACAATGTGTCATTTTGTTTTCTTTTTTAACATGTATCTTTTTGTTTTTCTTTTTTTTATTTTCTTTTTTTTATTTTCTTTTTTCATGATTTAATATTTTTATTGTTTAAATTTAGCAGTGGTTATATTACATATTTTCATCATCAGATCAGTTTAGATTAATAGATATAGGTATATAAGATTGATCAAACAATTAAACATTAACACATTCAATAAAGATTACTTTTTTTTCTTTTCCTCTTCCTTTTTTTAAAAGTTGACACATTGCATAGTGTCCTCAGAATAGTTCTACAGAGCACAGTGTGTGGGCATGACACAATGTATTATTTGTAAGTATTTCTTTTTTTTTTTTTTTTGAGACAGGGTCTCACTATGCCGTTCAGGCTGGCCTTGAGCTCACTTTTGTATTCCAGGCTGGTCTGGAACTTGCACCGATCCTCCTTCCTCAGCCTCCCAAGTGCTGGGATTACAGGTTGGGCTACAACACCTGGCTATTTGTACGTATTTCTTAAAGAGAAATACACCCAAATTTCAGAACAAGATATGGAAGGTAATAAGAGTTAATTATGCATTGCTATCTTCAGTTGTGTTACTAAGAATGCAAGATATTGACACTTAATTTCCCAAATAATATTAGCACAAATGGTTTTCTCACTGACACTAGTATTTTTTTTTTTCTGGAACTGAGGATCGAACTCAGGACCTTGAACTTGCCAGGCAGGCACTTGTGCCTCTGGGGCATCTCCCCGGTGGTTTTCTCATTGAACTAAGAGAAATTAGTAGTATACCGATCCTTTATTGCATCTTTCAGACTTTATTCACTCTTTCAGGTTCTCACACTCACTAGACAATGCCATGTTTCTGGTGGAACCAAAATTGTCTGAAATGTAGTGCTGGGTTAGGTGTCAGGTTTTCCCAGGCACCCCGGCCCCAGACTCTCTCCCCCTTGGGTCCACACAGAGCCAAACCCAAAACCACAGAGCAAGTCTGCCTGATGCTGACCCGGGCAAGCAGCCACGGAAGCTCTGCCCTGCTGACAGCGAAGGTCGCCCGCAGGCCAGGTAGCCCTGCCGAAGTGAACTCTGCCTCAGCCGTGCCAGCCCACAAAACCCGCCTCCCAAAACAGCTCGACAGCCCTGTGCTTGGCCTTCTTCGAAACTGTCTCGACCCACTAGACAGCCAGCCAGACTGCCTGCTGTCCCCATAAATCTCCTACTGGGGTCTGAATGCCTGGTCTGGCTGGGTGCAGGGCTCACAGCTGACATTTGGTCCTGAAACCCAGGTGGGATGCCACGGCTTCTAGCGGTCCCTCCTGACCGGGGCCTCGCCTGGGTCTGCCACCAGCCCTTCTGAGCCAGCCTCGGACCTCCCTTGCTGCCCTTAAAACCATGGCACCTAAAAGAAGTATGCCTTGTTTATTGGAATGCCTCGCCCATAATCTTGGCTCCCCTGGAGTCTGCGAGGTCATAAACCGAAGCAGTCAACCTTCTGCTGCCAGTCAGCTTGGTTGCAGCATGAACTCCCCAAAGGCAGCCAACCCCCTGAAGAGAAAAACTTTTTAAAATGTTCTTATTCATTTTGAGAAAAAAGATAAAATGGCAATGAAATAGTTTCAAAATAGATTCGTAGATTAGTTATAATAATTAATACATTGCTTGTGATCCTCATACTAGTTATTCAGAGGACAGGATGCAGAGATGTTATCCATGTCTAAACAATAACTTTTCTTTAAAGGCTTTATTTTATTTTATTTTTTTAAATTTTTTTATAATGGCTTTATTTTTTAAAATTCATTTATTTTATGTTATGGCCGGCTGAGCCTGCCCTGAGGGTGGGGACTGGCACAGCATGTGGTGCCAGGCATCAAACCATGGTCCCTGCGGTTGCCTAAGTAGGCAATTTTTTTTTTCTTTGCTTTTTTGAGACAGGGTCTCGCTATGCAGTTCAGGCTGGCCTTGAGCTCGCTTTTGTAGGTCTCGAACTCCTACTGATCCTTCTGCCTCAGCCTCCTGCCTGAGTGCTGGGATGACAGGCGTGCACCACCACACCCAGCTAAGCAGGCACTTTAGACTGCTGAGCTAATCGCCAGCCCTAAACAATAACTTTTAACCTCTTGAAACCCCTGCTATCACAGCTACAAGTGGTGTCAAACTGGTGATAAAACAATAGCCCACCTATCCTGCCCTTTCCACTTGAGCCTGCCACTCAGCCCCACTCCCCACCCCCACCCCCCTTGGTACGGTCTCCTGTAACAGCCAAAACAAACAGACCCTATGTCACGGCTTCTCGCCCTCCCTTTACAGCCTTCTCGCCAGGCTGCAAGTCCAGGACTCGTGAGTTGTGGGTGCTGCTCTACTGTCCTGCGCTGCCACTCAAATGAATAAGAGGTTTTCACCTTCTTCCCAGTTCTTTTTTTTTTTTTTTTTTTTTTTTTTTTTTTTTTTTTTTTTTTTTTTTTGTCTTTTTCAGACAGGGTCTCATTATACAGTTCAGGCTGGCCTTGAGCTCACTTTTGTAGCCCAGGCTGGTCTCAAACTCGCACTGATCCTCCTGCCTCAGCCTCCCGAGTGCTGGGATCACAGGCGTGCGCCACCACACCTGGCTTCTTCCCAGTTCTTAAAAGAGATCTCCGCTAATTAATTGACCTACAAAACTTCTGACTAGTCACTCATAGTTACAAACTGAAACAGGTCACCATAATTTAACCTGGCCAGAAATAAATTTGAGTATACTTTGATTTTGTGTATGTTTATATGTTGTTCCATCAACAATTGCTCTTTTTTAATTTGTGCTTTCATATATATCTGGCTCAACCTGCCCTAGGGGTGGGGCTGGCACAGCATGCAGTGCTGGGGAAGGAACTATGGTCCCTGTGGCTGCCTAAGCTTGCCTAAGCGGGCGCTTTAGACTGCTGAGCCATCTTGCTGGCCCTGAAGCAATAGGTGTGTTTTGTTTTTTGTTTTTTGTTTTTTTTTTTTTTTGAGACAGGGCTCACTATGCAGTTCAGACTGACCTTGAGCTCACTTTTGCAGCACAGGCTGGTCTCGAACTTGCACTGATCCTCTTGCCTCAGCCTTCCAAATGCTGGGATTACAGTCACACGCCACCATACCCAGCTTGCGCTTTCTATAATTAAGCAAAAATCATTAAAATGGGGAGGGATTCTTGGACAGGCCTCTTGATTGGTGGATCGAGAGATGGCCAAGCTTTGTCCATCAATGGAGAGCCCCCAGTAGTCTTAAGGGACATCCCCAATAATTTAGCCATTGGTTAAAAGACAGAGTTATTCAAAACATTAAAATAAGGTTTTCCCTGAGTATTGTTGCCAACAGCAGAAAAGGAGAACCCCAGGGGAAGAGGCCTGCTGCCGGCTCCTCTGGAGGGGCTTGTGCTGATTTTCCTGACGGGAAATCAGCTACTATAGTCAGAGGAGCTCAGGTCCTCACTGTCACTGAAGAGGACTGTGGTTCTCGTGAGGGGAGCTGTGGTGCTGACCTTAGGGATCACTTCCTGGGCTGGCTCGAGGGCATCCCTGAGCCTGCTGGCACAGACCCTTCATCCCATGGGCACAGCCTTTCTGGCTTCCACCACAGACCTTTGGTCCTTCTGAGTACAGACCCTTGACACAGACTCCAAGGAGACATTATTACAGGCTCCAGGTTTTGAACTGGAGCCATAAAGGCCCTTGTCAGGTGGCCCAGGCCCTAAGCTGGATTCTTGGGGTCTCTAGTGCCTGGACAGAACTCTTGCCCATGTGTATTGGACTCTTTGGGTGAATACTAGGAAATAGTCCTGGGGCCGGTCAGATGGATCTACAGATTAATGTGCTTGCTTAGGCAGACCCAGGGGTCAGAGGCTCAATTCCCCACCTGCTGTGCTGGCCCTGCTCCTGGAGCCACTGAGAAGGTGACTGAGAGTGGGCATGGCCTAACCCCAGCCCTTGGGAAGCTGAAAACAGGAGAATCACACGCACGATCTGGGGCCTGGCAGGATGGCTCCATGGTCTAAAGTGTCTGCAGGCGGCTGCAGGGACCGCAGTTCAATCCCTGGCACCACATGCTGCACCAGCCCTGCCCTCAGGACAGGCTGAGCCATTCGTAAAAATAAATAAACAAGCAAACAAAAGTTCTGAAACAAGTAAAAAAAAAAAAAAAAAAAAAAAC
>PVJA010058608.1:0-10024 GCA_004027025.1 Myocastor coypus
GGGCAGAGGGGCGCAGGGGCTTACCCGCAGCGGGTGCGCAGGCTCAGCTCCCAGCGGTGGGGTTTGGGCTGGGCTGGGACAGGAAGGCCTTTTTGTTTCTATTTAGAGCACTTTTCAACATTTATATACTGTGGATGTGGAATGGCTGAGGCAATAGATACTATTATCAGAGCTTTGCTTTGATGTAAAACCTCTGAGCTCCTCGTGAACTTTTCCATGAAGCCTTCTTGGTTACGTCTCTCCACCAAGCATGGGCTCTGCCACTGTGCTTTTCCCCTTGTAGAGCTTCTACCACATATAAGGTACTTACACTTGATTTATTCTTGCTATTTATAGTGCCAATGTAACATTACCTCAAATATTATTTCAATTTGATAGATGGCTTGATTTTTTTTAATGCACAAATATAGCTGAATCAACTCCCTCAGCTTCCTCCACCCCTTGTGCCCTGCCACTTAATAGTGTTAATTCTTAGGCCAGAAGCTCCTGTTGAATGTATGTTCACGAGAAGTTTGTTTACTGGTTCTGTGATAAATATTTCTTTCCATCAATATTAACATAACCCTGAACTATTATTGCCAGGAGAGAATTCTTACCCCATAGCACGGATAATTTACCAGATCTCCTGCAAGCACGAATTAGGAGCATGACCTTTCGTCTCTCTTATCCCTCAAGATAGACCAATAGGAATTCCATGCAAAGAAAGCCAGAAAAACATAGCTCCTTCCAAGCTCGCTAAAAAAACGAGGTGGACAAACGAATAAGAGCCACCCTGCCGAGCACCTGCATGCAGGTGAGGTGTGCTCAGAGTGATATATGTGGTGTCATTTTCTGGAACATTAAAAATCCTGTCACCTCTGGAATGAAATGCTGCGGTGATTTACCATCAGATGACATAATACGGCACTATCATTTAGAAAGAGAAATGAGAACCATGAGTATTGAACCAAACATATTTTTAAAGTTTATCACCTTAAGAAATAAGATATTCTGTGCAAGAGAAAACCTGCAAATTTATTCTCACCGATCAAGTTCTTCATCTAAATCATTTTGATTTAAATGACAAACTAAGCTTTGGGGGAATAAACAAGTGAATGCGAGAAAAGCTTTTAACAACGGGGCCAAGAGAAAACCTAGTAACAAATTGCAAACTCTCTGAGGTAGATTTTCAAGGCCGTTTAAGCAATTTAGTCTTTTTTTCTGTTCTGAAAACTTCTTTCACCTCTACACTAAGCCAGAATAAGATGAGACCAAAACAATCAATTTTTTTTTTTCTATTTCATATCAGCGTCTCTATCTAGGCAAGGAGTCAGAAAGCCTCAGAAACACCAGGCATCTGCTTTGGGCCCATGGAACAGTTTAAAGGAAAATACTCATCATGAATCCTTTTAAGATCTTTACATGGTGAAACAGTCGTACCTAAGGAAGAAAGGATGCGAGTCGGCTGTGAAGATGGTCTTTTCAGAACAGAGTTCATTCACATTTTTATCATAATGAATAAGAACCATGATTTCAAAGAATAAAGATAGAAGTACAAATTCTGTAAGGAATATCTATAAATGTAGAATGGAGTAAAGATCTATTCAGACACCATGTGTAGAGCTGAAGCTTTTCCATGGTCAGAAAAGCAGAGTAGAGACTGGACCCGGTGGTGGGTGCCTGCAATCCCAGCATTCGGGAGGCCGGAAGCAGGAGGATGACTCTGAGTTCAATCTGTGTAGTGAGATCCTGTAGACCCTGTACTCAATACATAAAAAAAGCAGAGTCAGATCCACTTTGCCGTAGCTGAAGATGTACCATCTGGGGTTAAAATTAGGTTTGTGGAGTTGATCTTAATTATTTCTGCAGCACTGACAAATTGGACAGTGCCTGGCACTGATCACGTCAGGCTCAAGGTATGTGAAGTTCTAAGAACTGAGGAGGGCTGTGTAGCTGAAGGTTTATTAGGACGTAGGGAGGAAGGGAGGGAGAGAGAGAGGGAGGGAGAGAGGGAGAGAGAGAGAGGGAAAGGGAGAGGGAGAGAGAGAGGGAGGGAGGGAGAGGGAGAGGAGAGAGAACACAACTTTATTCACTAGAATACAGTGGAAGGGCTAGGGGTGTGGATCAGTGGCATCATGGTATTGTGTTTGCCTGGCATGTACAAGGTCCTGAGTTCAGGTAAATTTCCTAGAAAATTCCTGCTACCATGAGTAAGAGTATTATTTTATGAACCAAACCCAAACTTTTTAAGTGCCGCCTCCTACTCTGGCCATAGGTGCTCAAAAGCTATGCACAAAGCGGTTGAAGGTGCTACTCTGGAGGCCATGTCTGTGTGCGGCGCCCCTGCTCTCCCGGCTCTGAGTAATTATACAGGGACCACTTGCTTTAGATTTGCTGTGACAAAAACACGAAGAAGGAAATTATAATCAGATGCCTGGAGACTCTGAAGCCACAATATCAGTGTGGGTCCACTGGCCGACTCAGTGTTACTGGGGCCTGTCGGGCGCCTTCAGGCTGCAAGAATAAGTAAGAAGCAGATGTTCTGGGAGAAGAAGCAGTAATAGACTGGGGAGCCCAGAGAAGTGATGGAGAAGAAATATCGGAGGACATTCCAGATTCTTAGAGTCCAGAGCTGGGGCAGCCGAGACGCTGCCTTGCGCCTATGACACTGATCTCCTGTGCAAAGCCCCTCTCATGCCTGCCTTTCCTGTAACCTGTTCTGAGCGGGTTACCTATGCCTTGAAGTCAACAACTCTAAAGAAACTCAGTGACTCTGTTTCCTTTTTCCATCTCTCTGGCTTTCTGATGCCAAAACAAGGACTCACCAATGTACATTTTTAGGGAAGCAGGTCTCTTTTATGGATTGAAATTCTTCAGACCCAGAACGGGCTGTTACTGAAGAGTGTAAATAAATTCTTTAATCCCAGGTCAACTTTCTGGAGTTGCTTCAGTGGCTTTCCTCCATTTTATAATCATTGGTTGGAGCCACACAGTATTTAACAATTGTGAAAAAAACTGATTTCTAGTTGTCTACACACAATCATATCCTTCATCAGTGGACCCCAAATCCCACCAACAATCATTTGTCCTTTATTACATATGCTGGTACAACGACTCCATATTTAAAAAAGCTCTTTGACCTTGAACAAAGCTGTTTGACTTTTGAAATGACACCAGGTCTATAAAGTGGTTGACATGGGCTATTTCAACCTTGGTCTCTGTTTCCCCACCCCCGCATTATATACAGATTCCAATCATGAACTCAGGACTTCCCCTGTGCCTGTGTTGTTACTGTTTGGTCCTGGTCATCCCTTGCTCTCCCCTCTTTCCTTCCAGCGTTGAGTGGCAGGTGCAGCCTGGTCAAGCCCAAACTGGCAGCACAAGGCTCTATGGGTAGCTTTTTAGCCAATGGCATTTCTTACTCATCAGGGTGGATGGCAAGTAACAAATGCTTGTGTTGACCCCATCGCAGTAGCTTCTCCTATGACTGCTGCCATCATTCCTGCCCAGGGCCTTGCTGCAGTTCCTTCTTAACAAGAAACAAATTGCTTACTGAGTGACATTCTGTACTCTACCCAAAAGCACACACAAAGAATTAAAGATGTGGGAAAGTTAGCAAAATGGCCTCATATGTAGATGGAAGTACACATCCATGTTACTTTTGAGGGCATCTTCATCCTGCTGTGATCACATCCACAGTTCTCGGGACTTAGAAATAGCACAGGAAGAATGGTCACTTGGGTCACAGTTTTCAACAGATAAACCAGGCAGCTCACATGCACACCCCATAAGAGCTGCTTGTCAGGCTGGGGAGATAGCTTGGCAGTCTAAGTGCCTACCTGGTACATATAAAGACTCGAGATGGATACCCTATACCACATGCCGTACCAGCACCTGAGGCTGAGACAGGAAGACCTCTACAAGTCTGAGCTGCATAATGACATGCTATATCAAATAAATAAAAATGAATAATTAAAAAAATAAGGAGTTGCTTGAACATCTTTAACTTCTGTTACTATTTCACATGCTTTGGTGTTTGAGACAGGGTCTCACTATGCAGTTCACACTTCAGTTCACTTTGTAGCCTAGGTTGGTCTCAAACTTACAAACCTACTGCCTTAGCCTCCTGAGTGCTGGGATTACAGGTGTGAGTCACAAGGTCCAGATCCCTCTGCAGCATTTGCCTTCCTTCCTTTCTTTCTTTCTTTCTTTCTTTCTTTCTTTCTTTCTTTCTTTCTTTCTTTCTATGGTATTGGAGATCTAACCCAAGGCCTTATGCATGCAATGTAAAAGTTCTACCACTAAGCTACAACCATGTCCCCAATCCCTACTTCACATGTTTTAAGATTGAAGAATGCACAGGCCTCTTGCAGGCAGAAGTTCCCCTTGTTGCTTTTAGTAAGGCCTTGCACCTTGAAAAATGGTACACATGAAATTCCCACAGATGCCCAGTGTCTAAAGGGAGTGACACCTGCCGCCAACGTTGAAGGACCTCAGCCTTGCTCCTCTACCTGTGTTAGTCACCTTTCCCATCACGGAGATACAACCTCAGTACCCACAACTTCCTAAAGTAGGAGGCCTTTGATTTGGCACCTGTTTCAGTTCAAGATCGGTTGGCTCCAAGAAGGAACCCTCATGGCAGAGAGGGATGGTGAAGAGTACCCAGCTCATGGGCAGCCAGGACACAAAGTGAGTACCAGGCACAGCAGGACAGCCAATGGCCATTCTTAGTTCCAGAAAAAAAAATAAGCAGGGAGGAATTCCTAGATCTTTCTGAAGGCCACACAGCTCCATGGTCCATCACAACAGACCCAGCGTGGGCCCCAGAAGTGTGCGCAGCATATCTCAAAACTGGCCAGGTAGCCCCCACTCCACCCTAACTCCATACCATTCCAGGTGCCTAAAACATTTATTTGGCCCCTTTAAATTCACTGGAATTACAGTAGAAATTTTGCTGTGTGTGGTTTTGTTTTGTTTTCTTTTCCTTGTTCCCTCCTCTAGAGATGATTGCCAACTGTGTTTTCTTGGATAACACTACTGCATTCAAAACCTTTATGACCACCGAAGAGACTAGCAGGTAGGGAAGCTTAGGAAAGAGAGACAGAAAGTGAGTTCAAACCTTCTTCATAAACACCGACAAGACCCATCAGGAACATTCAAGATTAGTAGAAAGTTTCAAGAGCACCTTTGTTAACAATTGTCCACTTGCATGAGGGCAAGCTTTCCTGCACCAGCAAGGCCTAATTTGTTCCACACCAGCAAGAGAAGTAACTAAAAGTCAAAGGGCTTAATTTCATCACTGGCTGCCCCCATCTTGTACTAATAGGATAACTTTCCCACAACTTGCTTCCAAATAAATAGAAAAATAATCGAAATTAAAATTAAGCAAATTGCTTTAGCCTGTCATTAAAAAAGAAAAAGAAAAAGCACAAATAATGTGATTAGCTGAATTTATGAGGAATAAATGTGCATGAACTTGGAAATTGCATTTGTAGACCACTGGAAGCACACAATTTTTGCATCAACCCATTAAAAGAGAAAAGATAAATGAAGGGGAATTTTATTTCCAAAGCCTGAATATTATGACATAAACTTTGTTCTTGTTCAATCTTAGGATAAAGAGTCAACAGCATCTACTGGCCTACACAAACCCATCCTCATCATGTCAAAGTGTCTCCTGATCACTGGCTTAGACTTTATTCTAGTCAGTGGATCTTATTTATGGAATAGCTGAACTTCTAAACACTTTTCTAATATCCTATGCACAATATTACTCTTATGTCCAGATAATTTTGATTTTTGGCGTAGAATGAGAATGGCCATCAAATCTGGCCATTAGATTTTGAGGCAGAACAAAGAAAATGGTATCTCAGGCCAGGGAGAGAGTCCAGTGGCACAGTCACTTTCCTGACAAGCTCAAGGTTGTAAGTTCGATTCTCAGTGACAAAAGAAAAGAAAATGGCACCAAGGGCAAGATTGGAGAGCTGTTGCTATTTTTTTCAGATATGCAAAATATCCGTTCTTTGGGTCATAATCATTATGCATTATGTCTATACTGGTGTTTTCAGTTCTCAGGGAAAGAGAACCATCATGGCTCCATTTGGGGCCTTGGAATTCCAATCCTCGTGACGTCCCTATCAGTGCGCTATTTCACAGAGAAGGAAGCTGAGCCTCAGAGACTCTCCGTTTCCCAGCAAGCATCCTTCAGCTAGTAAGTGATGAAAATTAGATTCATATACACATACTTCTGAGTTGTAAAGTTTTGTAACTAAAAGTTGCCCAACAAGTGTTTATTTGAATAGCTACATTTTTTTTTGAAGTGTCTGCAGGGTGTTCAGGCTCTCAGTACTAGATCAGACTCATAGTGATCCACCTGTTTATAGCCTCCCAAGAGCTGGGATTACAGGTGCACACAATCACGCCCAGTCTCAATTGCCATCTCAGCACACCTCCCCGGAGTGTGGCCAGCATGGCAGTTGAATAGTTACATTTTATTTAAAGAAACGTGTCTGACGGGGCCCAGCAGGATGGCTCAGTGGTCTAAAGCACCTGCTTAGGAAAGCTTGGGCGGCTGCAGAGACCACAGTTTGATCCCCGGCACCACGTGCTGCGCCAGCTCTGCCCTCAGGGCGGGCTGAGCCGGCCATAAAAATAAACAAACAAACAAACAAAAGTTCTGAAGCAAGAATAAAAAAAATTAAAAAAAAAAGAAACTTGGTTTCACTTTGAATAAAAACGACACCAATTAATAGCTTTTACTTTCAGAAATGGACGCTTTACAGTCTCGGGTGTTAGTAGTGAGGACAATTACTAGTCTCATGGCACAAGAGGAAAACCAGAGACCTCGTGATCTTAACTAACATACCTAAATCCACATATTTCTCTAAATCACGCATTTTTAAGGAGATATGGAGCTTAAATTCAATGGGTTCTCAAATCCCAATCTCTCTTCTAGTTTGCACCTCTTTCTCTACCCAAAGAACATCCAAACTGAGAATAAACAAGGAAAGTTCATCTTCTCAGTGCTGATGTATAACGAGATTTCTAAGATTGCTCATTCAGCAAAAGAAGAGTAACAACGTAATAACAAAGGGATGATTTCTTACTTCGAAGTAGTAATAAGAGGAAGTCAATTACCTGGTAGTCTGCCTACATGACAAGGAAGATCATAACGTGACAAGCACTGTTGTAGGTCACCCATGCATCCTCCTCTCGAGCTCTACCAACATTGCTATCATAAATTATTCTTTGGATTTGCTACGAAAAACTTCTTGGTTGCAATTGCGTCCCACCTTTGCTCGGCCCCCGACGAGCACGTGCTCCTTTCGCTTACTTACAAGGGAAGTGTTCAGCCTCATTTTCTCAAGCTAAAGGACAAAAGCAGTGAGAAGTGGAGGCTACAGGGATCTGGCAAGGACACAAGGCAATTCTGCCTCCCTTGCCCGAGTATCAGCCTCAATGCTTGTGTGCAGCCGCAGAAGGACAACATGCCCTTCCTCCTGTGAAGTCTCCACTGATCACAGAGGCAGATTTCAAATAATCTGCTTCGTTTTGCTCCTCTGGGCTTGCTTGGCTTTGTAAACTGTCAGCAAAGCCTTCAAAGCAGGAAGCCATACATTGCAAACTCCTTAGCCGGATGCTGCTCCAATCACGTCTGGGAGAGGACAGGTGCAAGAAGCCAGAGCAAGCAGGCGCACACGGCGTTGCCGCACTACCCGTGAACCCCGACGGCTAATTAGGTCTTTGCGTGCTCTTACAAGAGTAAAAAAGCAGCTACATGAAGATTCCTTTAGAAACCGTGTACTGTCAAGGTATGTGAAACTGCCCAGGTAGTGCTGCCAGGAAAATGAAAACTGTCCTTCTTGACTGGAGGTCATTAGCATTCTGTTGGGCGCAGACCATCTGCTGCTCCCATCTTTCACCTAAGATGCAAGGGAAGCCCTGCACCCGGCATCATCTGACACAAAGAGGATCACTCAGGGTCGGGGAAGTGAGGACCAGCAGGCTGGAGCAGCAGACACAAGAAATAACTGCCGCTCCTGCAGGAAGCCCACTCACACATCCCCTGCAGAACCAAGGCACAGGGCGTCTGATTTCACCTTGCCCTTCCAACAAGCCTGGTGGGTAATCAGACTGCCACCCTCACTGAAATCATTGTAGGCACCGAGCCTTGCCCATCATAGGACTAAATGTGGAAGAAGTCTTATTAATATTTCCAAACGAGTGACACAAAGATAATCTGCAGGGACAAGTATTTTTTCTTTTAATGTGTTGGAATATTCTTGAAGTGACAACTCTCCACCGCAGAGAGCACTTTTTTGCTATGATAATATTTTGGGTATGTATTGACTAGATTAGCCTTCTTTTGTCCTAAAATTTCTATTCAATGGGGGAAAAAAAGTAACACATAGGTAATCATTTAAAATGACACATGCGCGCCGCGCGCTTCCTGTTTGAAGCCCGAGTCCCGCCCGAGCGAGGCTTCCGCGGCCGCCCGCCGGGCAGAGCTCAGCTCTCTTTGTCCACCGCGGCCCCGGGGTCTGGGCGCGGGCGTGCAGGCTGGGGTGCAGCCCTGGGCCCTCCTCGCGGTAGGGGCCGGACCCTGACCCTCCGGGGTGGCGAGACGTCCGCCGAGGCGACCCGCTGCCAGCCCGCGATGACTCAGCTCTGCAGGTCCACGGACAGGTTTTAAGATGATGGGCTTGGGAAATGGGCGTAGAAGCATGAAGGCCCCATCCCTCCTGCTAGCTGCGCTGGTGGCCTGCGTCATTGTCTTAGGCTTCAACTACTGGATGGCCAGCTCTCGGAGCATGGATCTCCAGGCTTGCTCGGCCTGACTCCGTGGTCACTTTGTAGACACAGATCCTGGAGCTGGAAGGCAGGGTGCGCAGGGCGGCCGCAGAGAGAGGTGCTGTGGAGCTGAAGAAGAACGAATTCCAGGGAGAGCTGCAGAAGCAGCGGGAGCAGCTGAACAGGATCCAGTCCAGCCACAGCTTCCAGCTGGAGAGCGTCAACAAGCTATACCAGGATGAGAAGGCTGCGTTGGTGAACAACATCACCACAGGTGAGAAGCTCATCAGAGACCTGCAAGACCAGCTGAAGGCCCTGCAGAGGAGTTACGGGCAGCTGCAGCAGGATGTACTCCAGTTCCAGAAGAACCAGACCAACCTGGAGAGAAAGTTCTCCTATGACCTGAACCAATGTATCAGTCAGATGGCAGAGATGAAGGAGCAGTGTGAAGAGCGAATAGAAGAGGTCACTAAGAAGGGACATGAAGTTGCAGCTTCCAGACTGAGTGAAAGAAATGACCAGCGTCAGCAGGCTCCCAGCGAATCCCAGCCCCGACTGCAGGGAGTAGGCTTGCCTGAGGTCACAGTGCCACAAGCAAAGGGAAGCGTATCCAGCAAGGGCAAGTCCCAGATCCTAGAGCCCCGTTCTGAGGTGGTCTTGGATTTGAAGAAACAAGCTAAGAGAGAGGAAACCAACGAGATCCCAGAGGTGAGTGAAGAGGTTCGGAAAGACAGTGGTGGGCTGCCCCAGGAGCCAGGCCAAGGCCAAGGCCAGGCTGCAGAAGACATGGCCAAAGATGGCAAAAGCCTTGGGAAAGCTGGAGAACTTAGCCGTACCCCAAAAGTACCAGCTGTCTTATCATTGAGCCCGGAAAACCAAGAAGCAGAACCTGAGCGGGACCAGCTTGTTATTCGTGAAGGGTCGGAGGAACGGGCTGCTGCCGGGGAAGGAGAAAACCAGCAGAAGATGAGAGATGACTACAGCATGGATGAAAATGAGGCAGAATCGGAAACAGACAAGCAGGCAGCCCTTGCTGAGAATGACAGAAACTTAAATGTTTTTAATGCTGAGAAGAGAGACATCACACATTTATTTGATCAGCGTGGAAAGCGGAATCATACACTCTGAATCAAACTGGCATTGTGTACTTTCTGACAGGACTGAACAGATCTGTATAAACCATTCATGAGTGACTGAGTACTCAAAGCTGTGAAATGTACTACATAAAATGTACATCTAAAATAACTGTATGGGT